>VZTT01008603.1:0-24708 GCA_013400855.1 Buphagus erythrorhynchus | reverse complement strand
CGCCTCCACCACCCCTTCCACCGCCGCCATCGGTGAGGGGCCGCGCCCACGCCCGGGCGCCGCCATCCCGGCGGGAGAGGGATCCTGCCCGGGGCCGAGCGGGGAGGGAGGGAGAGAAGGGCGGGGGGCACCGCCCGTCTCGCCGCCCGGGGTCGGGGCTGCGGTGGGGCCGTGCCCGGCCCCATGAGGGACCAGGGGCCGGGGCAGCGGGATTGTCCGNGGCCGGGCGGTGCTGCCGCGCTTGTTGTGCCGCGCGCGGAGCCCGCAGCCGCTTCCCGGAGCGACCGGAGCCCCGCGCCGAGCCCGCAGCGCTGCCGGCCTCTGGCAGAACGGCGGCTCCTTGGGCTCTCTCGTTGTGGGGCGTCTCGTGTTTAGGTGCACATTTCCAGAAAGTGGTGGAGGGCAGGGGTTGCTCTAGCTTCCTGTGGCTCGTACCGAGCTGCATAGTAACAGTGACTGAATGCTCTGGGCAGGTGGTTCAACTCTCAGTTCTTCCCTCCACACTTCTAATGCATGTGTGTATTCACGGTTTTGAGGTTTGAAGGAGTTTCATACGAGCTCCTCAGTCGACTATAGAAGCCCCTTAGCGACTAGGTGGAGGAACCTCCTTGACAAAAGTTGAGTTTTGTCCAAAATTTGGTTGTGAAAAGGGGTTTGTTTATAAGCTTCACTAACCTTTTTAAATGACAGTGAGGTATGATATATCAAAACAGGTTGCTGTGACTTACATTTTTGTAAGATTTGTCAGTTTTAAAATACTCTGCTGAAATAAACATAAGCAAAATTTTCAAGGCCTTCACTGAGATAAGCTGAATTGAAACTACAGTGTGGCAGGACTTGAGATGTATGTTTGGCTACTTGTAGCTGAGGTCACTTTTATAGTGAAGTACACCGTTTAGGGGATGAAGGGGAAAAGTGCAGTGGAGGTTAATAGTATTTAGGAGGAACTCCTAAATACTCAAAACTAATACTGAGTAAAAAAAATAACATTAAGTGAATAAGTAGACTCTCTTGAAAAGAAATTGCTTTAAAGTAAGGTGAAATAGTGTGTAACTTTTTATGTTACCCTAATGCCCTATCCTTTTCAGACATTTTATTGTGCAGAACTTGGTGTATGAGGAAGAAACAATTTTTTTTAGGCCCGTGTGATTGACTGAATTACATGTGGTGTCATTTCTAATGCTTTAAGAACAGTTTTTCGGCATTTTTCTGGCACATTTCTTTTCTCTCTGCAACCATTTTCAAAATGCTGTATCAGTAACACCAGCTGATTAAGGCCTGAGTAGCATTTTACCTTAACAGGTATTATTTTGTACCTGTGGTAGAATAAAAGGCTTAATAAACATTAATAAATGCTGTATCATTAAAAAAAAAAAGCCTACTTTGGTACTGTGCTACTTCTTTATATTTCTAAAGAGATAGCTAACATAAATGGGTGTGTCTGTCTTCCAACCATTTTCTTGATGTTTCTTGAACAGTTTAGCCCCTTGATAGATTTTTTTTTTCTCACTGATTGACTTTGAAGTCTTGAGGACTGTGAGTATGCTGTTGTTTTTTCTTATTTTATCCAGTAAATATAGGATTTGTTCTCATTTCCTTCCTTTATGTTTGCTTGTGCAAGGGCTTTAGTTTCAAAACGAGTCAGCTTGAAGAAACTTATTAATAACTGAGGCATACTTCTAATTCCATAGGTAATAGTTGTGATTTCATGGTTACTTATTCCTTCTTACAGTTCCAGTCCCTTTTTATTTTTTAGCAAAGATCCTCCAGACAGGAAAGTTGACGATGCAGGAAATAGTGAAACTGTTCATAAAAGTGCTGAGCTATGCTTGAATAAAAATACTTGGAGTTTTTTCAGTCTTCCTGTCTTATTGCTTGTATTACTTGTAGGTCTATCACGTGGCTGTAATCTGTTCTTGAAGATGTGCTTGCATGCCCTTTCTCTCTCTGTCTTTTAAGGGCTTCTCAGTACTAGTTGATTTTACAGTCATAACTGGTCCATCTGATGAGCTTGGAGGAATTCAATTTTTAACAATTTTGCTTTTTTTTCCATGACTGATAAGTCATAGTTAATCGTGGTGTGGAGGGGGGTGCAGGGACGCAGCACTTTTCCCAAACAGTTGCCCTGCCAGTTCAAGTTTTAAGGTCCCCAGATGAGCATTCCTCACTGAGTACACAGAGTTTTCCTGGAGTATGAGCTGCCAGGCTGTTTGGTTTGTATGTCTTCCGTGAAGTGGATTCTGCAGTAGGATGATACTTATAATGTGTTGATTTGTGATACTATGTGCCCTCAGTTTTCTTCTGATGTGTCTCTGCTAACAAGATCAGACTTGGTTTTACTGTAGAAGTCTAAGAAGGCATACGTTTGAGATGTGTTGACATAAAATGTTACTGTCTTATCCTATGTACTTACATGCTGTTTGTGAGTGAAGTGAGTAATTTTTTAACTATGGTGGGTTTAAATTTTTGACAATTTCAACTTTTTTCTTAGATTTTAGGTCCAAAAGTTAAAACAATCGCTGTTGCCATGATGAAAGGGGCCCACATCATATCCAAGTACCAGATAACTTCCTTATAATTTCCCATACATATTGTTCTTTAGTAGTTTAACCAGGGTTAAACTACAGCACTTCAGTTACCAAAGCAATGGAAATACTTTCCAAAAGGAAAAATAATTAATAGGAGTGAGATATGGAAATCCTCAAAGCACATTTTATAGAAATATTAGTCAGTAATGAACTGTAGTTACTTTGTCATTGTGTGTGGTATATTTGTGTTATACTCTGCAGATTCCCTTCTGTTTTGCTGTCATGCAAAACGTGCCTGTAAGGCTGCAACACCCATGTAGATTGCTTGGAGGTTAGGAAATGCTCCTTTGACTTTTCTCCTTGAGACTTTGGTCATGCTCATAATCAACGTTGTACTGGTTCAGACAGCAGGGACTTCCAGCCTGGTGTCCTGTTGCCAACAGTTGCATAAGAATTATGATACAAGTGCAATGCATATGTATTTATAATTCATCAGACTTATTCTTTTGGGTGACTGTTGGTGCAAGAGCCTTCATGTCTTTGTCTTCACTACCTGGCATAACTAATACCTTCAGCAGACTTTGCTGCCCATTATGAGAAGTGAACCAGTGATCTTTGAGTTATTCAAAGCAATGTGTTTTCACTCTGTAAAAGCACAGATTGGCCTTAAGGAACTTGAGACATGACAGGTCTTTGCCCTTAAGCAGCTTTTAATTTTTTATACGGGGCTCTGTAGCTCTGTTAGAATTTCTGAAAGTGCTGGCAAGGCATAATACTGCTGTGGTCCCTAGTGAGGATCAGCTTTTCGCTGTGACCATGGGATAAAACTTTTTTTTACAACGAGGGTGTGTTATATAAGGTTGTATTGTTTGATTGGCTTTCTGAGTGGAAACTTCTTCTTTTGCACTTCTTCTTCATGGAGAGTAAAATGTAGTTGAGTCAGCTGATTTTCATATTTAACAACTCCTAAAGCAAAACTTATCTTGGAATATCTCATGTGCATTTTGCTAGTAGTTTCAGTGCAATATACAAGAATCAGAAACTTTAATTTAGTAGTTTCTAAGTATCTTAACTTGCTATTCAAGTAATGCTGTCTGGTAAAACTGGATTTGGTTTATAATTTGAAATAATAAGGTTTATTTTTCACATGCCTTTCAGCTTTTTTTATCAACTAGTTTCTACAAGAGTGAAGTTGAATCTTTGTAGCTGATAGCATTTCTGATTTAGTACAAAGACTTGCTGACAGAAACAAAATTTGTCGTATTTATTTTTTTTAATCCAGGATGATATCAGCATTTGGCAGGAAGTTGCTCACAAGATAGTACTGTATCTGAGAGTTAAAACTATTTGTTGATTTTACAGAAGTAACTTTTCCTTAGTCTACATCTTCCAAAATAGGACACTACTCTGGCAGGCAAGCACGTGTGCACTGACCTTTGAACACTTCGATGAAAATCCTTTGTCAAGCAAAATTATCAGCTTCCCTTTTGCAGTGAAATTTCCATGTCTGTAATGTGTAATGGAAATTGTTAGAGTGTATTCAAGTCAAATAATGCCTCATTGAATATTTCTACTGCTCTTCTTCATGGTTACTTATTTGTATGATGGATGAAGGACTGGTTGCTGCTTTGCTGGGGTTTGGGTTTTTGTTACCCACCCTCCCATTAAGCTTCAGCATTTCTTATCCTTATTCAATGAATTTCTTTTGGGCTTCTCCAGATGGTCATAGCTGTAGAAGAAAACACACCAATAACAGATGAGCAGGGAAGCACCAGGAAAGCATTGTCCAGAGTACTTTATTAATAGTCACTACTGCAAACAGGTTGTCATCTGGACTTTGAAATGATGAGATGAGTTCACTCACACTCAGGTGGCACTGTTACACGTATCTACAGAGTGGAAGTGTATGTTCAAGGCTTGTAGGATCTGGGACTAGAGTATCTCTTTTGGACAGGGTTTACATGGAATAGGGAAGACAGTTTTGTGGAGGTAAATATGAAAGTGGAAGAACAATTCTATTTTCAAGGTCATTGGTGGGTGGTCAGCAAGATGATATCCTGATGTTGAACAGGAAGTTGTAGCTGAAGGTATTGCAGGTTAAAAGCATTAAAGTTTGTGTGTCTTGTAACTTTAAATTTGATACTAACACCTAGCTGGTAGCAAAGGACATTTAACTTTGATTTTCATCTGCTGGTGAGGTTGCATTACCTTACTGTATTCTGCAACAAGCCAACAATGGAATTGAAATTGTTTGGCTTTTATTAAAAATGCTGCTGCAGCTTTTTTGTTGCGTGTTTTACTCTGAAGCAGCGTGAACAGATGTCTGAGTGTTGATGCCTACTCCTAATTGGCAGATGGAGGTCTGTCTTGGTTATGTCTTACTGGTTATTTGAGTGACAGGAGGGCAGTTTTGAGCTGCTTTTGTGACTTGGTTTGAATGCAAAGTTAAGAACACAGACTAACTTTGAATAAGGGTAGGAACAAATCCCTTGGTTGGTGGATACGGGCTTTGAGAGGGGTATTGAAGACACAGCTTTTGTTGGGAATTTTTAATGTACTTTTTAGAATGGATTTCCTAGTCCTTCTATAGTAGGGAATCCTTTTAGTAGAAATACATCTTGGACTGTCTTACTTCAGAATTTAACTAAAATTCATAATAATGAGAATAATACATGCAGTGTTTATAATGATGCCTTATTTTATGTTTTGTGGTAGAAGTTAGGTGGTTTTAATTCAAAGGATATTATATTGCTTTTTATCTTTAATTGGATGTTATGGTAGCTTAAGTGTCAAGTCTTCAGGCTGACAACATGTATAAAATAGCTCTGATGCTTTTCTAATGTGGATAAATTAGCAGTAATAGTAACAGCAGTAAAGTTGAACTGTGTCAGGCTTTAAATCATAGACTCAGGATATCCTGAGTTGTAGGACACACAAAGATCTTTCAGTCCAACTCAAGGCTGAACAGACAAAGTGCCCTCAGCTGTTCCCCATAAGGCTTCCCCTCTAGATGCTTCACCCTCCTTGTGGCCCTACTTTCTACCCTCTCTTAAGATTTGTATCTTTCTTTTACTGTGAAGGGACCCAAAACTCGATCCAGAGGCTTTTAGTTACCAGACTTGCAACTCAAAACTGAGGTCAGTAACTTCCTGTACCAACAGAGGTTGCAGTGGGTTGTAATTTAGTGCTTTTTAGAGGGTTTTTGACCAGTAATTGCATCTAATATCAGTTTAATCTTGTGGTACTTTCCTGTTAAATGTAAGCTATGACACTTTGGATTAGATTGTATGTAGTTAAAGGCAAGTAAAGTACTGCATGTATGAGAAGGCTTCTCTTCTGGGGAGAACAAACCAAGTTTAAGATGTGTTCCTTTTGCTGCCATTGCACAGACTCTTCTGCTTTGGGCACCAGAGGAAAAAACCCCTGATGCTAAATGTCAGTGGCATCCTCTTATATGTATGGCAACATCAAAAAACATGTCAAGCAGGCTGGTAACTAATAGGAGTCTGGCACCACATCTGGAGATTGGGGAAAACAGGCTGAGTATAAGAAATTGGGCAAAGCTGGTGTCTGTCAGCCAGGGAACACATACACTGGTTCCCCTCCCCCCACACCTCCCAACAAAATCCTCCTTTCTTCCACCTGCCAGAGAGCAATAGCTTTCCTTTACTGTATCAAAATATCTTGTCTGCATGGTGTGACTTCTGCTGGGGTTAAAGAAAGAGTATCTGTGTCAAGCCAAGCATGGAAAGGAGGAAGAAGATACAGTCAGAGTAACTGCTTGGGAGAACTTTTCTGGCTTAGCAGAAGTGATGTAGAGAGGAGTACTTAAAACATGCAAAGCAGATGAAGAAATTAAAGAGTGAATTAAAATTAATTCATTAAAAGAACCTTGCATGATATAGGAGAAGAAAACAGCTATGTACCAGAAAGACAAGTATGGCCTTTCCTAATAAGTTAGGGGGCTGTGCCTGTTAGTATAGGTACTAAAAACCTTTCCAGAAAAGGCCTATTTTGTCATTCATGTAAGAAGGTAAAGCAGCCCTTCTTCTCTCATGTCCTTAACTTCCCAAACAAACAAGCAAATGACAAACCAACCCCCCATGCTTACTTATCCCCATGTTAAAACATGGGTTTAAAAAAGCCTTTGATGAAAATGATGTTTTGGGGCTGCTGAGAGTGCTGTCTATAAAAGTAACTTTAATAACTTTAAACCTTCTGCTTTGACTTTTTGGCCTGATTTTGTTGCCTCACTAGGTACTTTCTACACTTTCTTCTGACAACTGTATTTCAGACTCTAACTGAAATTTCTAGATTAGATTATTTATTTTAACAAATATAATTCTTGCTGGATGAGGCATTTTGCTCTTGGATCCTTTCAGACAGAGTATCAGTTAAAGCAAAGAGCTGTCTTACTGATATTGTTGATATGTGCTCTCTTTTTTTGCATTTTTATGTTCCTGGTAATACCCATGTTCTCTGTAGTTTTTCTTCCAGTGTAAGCAGGTCTGTGCCCTCTAAAGTGAGTGGAATATTTGTGCATTCCTATAAAACTTCCAAACATTTCATCACTTCTGTCTTTACAGGGGTCATATTTAATTTATACTTACTCAAACATTATCCAGTTTAACTAGTTTTTATCTCTGATGCTTTTGGAGCATCCCTGAACCTATCAAGGAAGTGTTTGGCAGTCTGAGTTGTTGGGCTGTAGCAGTGATCACCTGTCCATACCAGCTGTTCCCGTGGTGTTTTCCATACCTGTGTTAAATCTGCAGCTGATGGGGTTTTTATGTGGTGCCAGTTGCAGGCATGGCTGGAATAGAAGATATAAAGTGCATTGTTTGAACTGTGAACATACAGAGGGCATGTTACCTGTAAGTAGCCATGGACTTGCCAGTTCTTGCTTTGCTTTGTGAATCCTGGGACACTCAGTGTACTCACTTTTCATGTAGCACCTCTTCTGTTTTAAACAAACAATGTTCTGGCCCCCCAAATCGTTATTTCCTCACTCTGAGTAACCAGTTTATGTAGGGCCCTGAAATTTCTAAGAGGCTTTTTAAAAAAGAAGTGGCATCTCCATTTCTCACTGTCCAGATGTGTAGATTTATCAGGACCAAAAATTAGGGAACAAAACCAATCCTAATCTTTTTGGCCTGTTCTTACTGTCACACCTGAAGCTTGGTATATGAATAATAAAAAATGAAATTTCAGTCGTGGTGGCAAGGCAGTATTGATTGCATGGGACTTTT
Source organism: Buphagus erythrorhynchus (assembly GCA_013400855.1). Lineage (NCBI taxonomy): Eukaryota > Metazoa > Chordata > Aves > Passeriformes > Sturnidae > Buphagus > Buphagus erythrorhynchus. The sequence continues at coordinate 16,931 of VZTT01008603.1, read as the reverse complement.
TTAATACGCCATTTTTTTCACCCTTTTGGATTCTTAAAATGCTAACTTCGGACAAAGTAATACTTTTTGTCATTTTCCTGACAGCAATATTCAGTTAGAGTTATTTTGGTTAAAGACATAATTTTCTATGTTTTCTACACCTACAAACATAGATCATTTACAGGCAAGAGATTCAGGATAATTTTTTTCTGTTCTTGGGGGTTCCACTTTGGGGTCAGGGATTATTTGTGGTTTGTGGTATTTTGTTTTTGTCTTACCTATTGATGCTTTTGATAAGGACCAATCACGTGTCATCTTGTATTAAGCACTGGACTTCTGAAAGAAGAATCAAATTTTTGTATTCATAAGCCACCTTCTAGATGGGGAAATCTGGTGTTCTTACCCATAAAAGCAGGTGGCAGAGGTTTTTTTCATGCTGTAGAAAGATGTACACTGTATGTTCTGGAGATCTGAGGGAGAGCTTCAAAGTAGATGAGAGATGCACAAGTCTCCCACAGCTGCATTACAAGTTGAATGAGTGTGGGATTGGCTCCCTGGGAGGTCAGTGCAGCTATTTCTCTTCCATACCAAGCCCTAGCTGGAGTGTGACATACAGAGCAATTCCTGCACTGCCATGGAGCTGCAGCTGGTCAGGTCACAGCCTGCTCTAGAATCTGCACTGGAGCTGGGGCAAGATATTTGTGGGCTACCTCTGTTAACTAGGGCCTCAGTTTAATGCCTGGTTCAACAGAGTGTGTGCTCTGCTACTCACAGGAGTAGGTCTGGCTGGGAGTACCTGTGCTCTCAGGTTATGCCATCAGTTGTTGTTACAATTGTTGTTGTTCTTGAATTACGGAACTCACACAGATGAGTGAGTTCAAAGGAGAAAAGGACTTGGTTGTGATGCCTGATCTTGGCAGTGCCTCCCCCAGTTTCAGCTGTGAAACTATAGCCTCAATGCAAGTCTGTTGGCCAGTTTTAATGTTTGCTGCTCTCCAGTTGCATGTTGGCTTGAAAGGAATATATTCTCTAAGCAGCTAAGTGAATGCATTCCTCTTAGAGACAGGCAGTCTATAAATAATCCTTAAAATAAACAAACTTTGCTGTCTGTATCAATAGTACAATTTTAATCTAATTAAAAAATATTTTAGATGAAGCTGAGTTACCATCAAGTGTAGCTCATCTTACATTCAAAACAGAATGAGAGATAGACCATAAGTTAATTTCTGTACACTTTCATAGTATCTAGATTGTAAGCTCTAAAATAAATTCTACAAGGACTCAGCCCTTTTAAAGTTGGGCTCTTGTGACATATGATAATTTCACTCATGTCAAGTAGTATTGTTTCTAGTGTTATGTTGTTTTGTAATCTTGAATTTTATATTGAGTATTTTTGGTGTTTAAAATCATGCATTTCAAAAGTTGCTGAAAGCAATCTGTAAGTTGAATTCAAAACACTGAAAAGAGAGTTTCAGTGTTCAGGATGTTGCGGTGTCCACACTGAAGCACTGTGGTGCACAGTTGTGGTGGCAGAACTCACAGGAGCACAGTGTGAACAAGTGGCTGAAGAGCACTGGATTCAGATCTTACTGTGGTAATCAGATCACACTGTAGGCTATTGAGCTGTAAAAAACATGGATGTTTCAAAGGTTGGTCTAATTCTGTTGATTATAAATTGTATTCTTAATCCCTTGTTCTCTTTTAAGTAAAAAGTAGCTTATCTTAAGAAAGGAAGCTTAGGGTGGCAGTTATGCTGTAGCTGAGGGGACACGTGCTGGAGGAAGTGGCAGTTTGCTTGGCACCCTGAGCATTGAGCTGATCTTGATCATAAGTCTCAAGGCCTTAGGAGCAGGAAACTGCCTTATGTTACACATGCACATGGCATCCTCATTCTTTATTGCCTTACCTACTTTAGCCATTTGTATATATTTGTTTTGCTAATGTCTAAACTTTCAGAGCCTTTCTGTTTTAATAACTTCTAAGGTGCAAGACACTGCTCTGTGCCTCATTGTGTGGAACACTGGTATTGGGTTCTTTGTGTGGGTGCAGAGTTAGATGAAGAAAGGCCAGCTAACCTGAAGGAGCTTATTCAGCCCACTCAAGGTTACTAGTGTGTTGTGGATTCTTGTGGGCTGCCCAGAAAGAATAGAATACACTTTGTTCCTTTAAGTTGTGAAAGAGTAACTAGAAGTGGTTGCACTTGTATTTAATTCTAAAATAATTCATTTTACAGCTTTTGAAAAACTGTTGACCTTTACCCTGATGTGGTGCTTCATATTAGTCTGCTGTATTTTTGAATGGGTGCAATAAAAGACTACTGCCTGTTTAATTTACCTACTGATACAAGACATTGCTGAGATCATCTGAAGATTCTTTGCAGATGTTACTAGGCACTAAAGTTAAACATTCAAGTTCAAAATTATTAGACTTTGTTCTTTTGTATGAGGCTGTATGACACACTGGTATGTGCAAGGGTTCTCTACCCCACCTTTTACAGTGATCTTGACTCCTACTTTGTCCTTTTTTATTTTTACTATAATTATTCTAGGAGGATTAATTTAAAAGCAAATTTCTGAAGCTTCATTTATCTACCTTTTGCAGATTGAGACAGTACACTGATGTAGCACAAGAAAATTTTCTCTTGAAAACCACATAAAAAAAAAATTGTGTATTTAATCTAAACCCTGCAATACCTCCTGCTGAGAACAACAACAACAAAAAAAAAAAGGAGTAATCTCTGGGTAAGCTTGTGTGGAAAATCTGTGGGAACAAATTGATATCCCTTAGCTGTGGGATATATATGAAAAGAGCAAGTTTCTGGAGTACTGATCTGTAGGTCTGTCCATGGAAGATGATGAAATTCTTGAGCTCTGTTCCTGTGTGTGCTCACACAACTGGTGTGTGATCAGTGCTTGTATCTGGTGTGTGTCACTTGGTGGTGGCAGGGGTGTGTGACAGGGCCCTCAGTGCTCACAGCCCCTCAGAGTGTGATATAGATGCACTGGCAGCAGATGATGCTGAGGCAGCTGCTGTGTCTCGAGGGGGACAGGCTTGTGCTGGTGCTCTCAGGCTCCAAGGCAGCCTTGGCAGGATGAGCAGGACAGCAGCAGCTGCAGCAGCTGTGCCATAGGAGCGCTGCTGTTCCCCAGCTCTTCTGTGCACCTTCGGCCACTTGCTGTTCACAAGATGCACAGCCTGTAGGGCCAAGTATTTTCTGAGTAATTCTCTCCCAGAATTCAGCAAACTGAAGGTGAACCATATTGATTTTCAGTTATGTGCCTCTTCTCACTTCCTTTTTTTTGACAGTAAGTTAAAAATCTACTTGCTTGGTTCAAAGTTGCTTTTAATTCACTTAACCCAAGTGACTGCAGAAAACATTTTCCTTTCTTTTTGTGTATCTTATGACTCTTACATGTCTTGCAGTAAAGAATTTTTAAGATGTTCTCTTTTTCCAGCTGAGCCCATTGAAAAAAATCAAAACCCCACAACCTCACATATCAACCAAGTTGGCTAGAAAGGACCAATACTGTAAAGCTGGATCAAGCCTAGCTCGAAATTTGATGCATAAATTCCAATTTTTCCCATGCTGATTTGCTCAGAAGGGTAACAAGACTTTGTACCTTTACTCGTTCCCCCATCCTCTTTACTGGGTCTATGTCCAGTGGTGGTGAGTACCACCAAGTTCTGTTTATCGTGGAATTCCATTAAAAAAAAGTTTTATTTCCATTTCATTCTTCCATTCTTACTTCAAAGGAGTAAGGTAAGATTTAGACAAATAGGAAGACAAGTTCTTTAAGAGGGTGAAGCTTTTATTATATGCAGATCATGCAAAACAGTTCCCTTTTTGTTTTAATAAACTGGTGCATCTTTTATGTTCTTTGATAGATGGGACTAAAATAAGGTTTTTCTAACAAGCTAATCTTGTGTTAATTTTTTCCCAGCTTCTTTGCCAATTTTTGTGTTCACTGACTTCTTAAAATTACTTTGGCTTATATATTAAATAAAACCAAAACATAAACAAATTAAAATGCCAGTACATTGAATACTTAAAAAAAAATAAAGTATTGATTTGTTAGAGATGGAGCAGTACTCTGCTGGGGTAAATGTATAGGCTAGTGCTATCAGAGATTGATTGTTTATTTACATCCTGAATGGTGCTGAATTCCTGTCTGATTTCTTGCAGGACATAAGGTCTTGCTGCTGCAAACTAGTGTTGAGCCATGTGAAAAATAAATCTAAAATACTGGTGAATTGGGTAATAAAGGTAAAGATTAAGAATTCCAGTATTTGCCTGCCAGTGGCAGAATTCAGTTTGGTTTTTTTACACTAATTTATCTAAGTTTCTTTTCTGTCTGCCTTTTGCTGCTTGTAGAAAACATTCAAGAACATGACCCTTCCCAGAAGCATTTTGCTGAGCGGACTGAAGTCCCAAGAAACCTTTACCTTCAAGAATTATTTTCTGGTACAGTTGGAACAGATTACTGGCTCCAACCAGAATACTTCTGTTTGGTTTCTTTGGTTTCTTTGTGCTGTAGCATTTTCTGCAACAGCAATTTTGTTGAAAAGAAGAAACAAGACAATCTGTCCAGGCGGTGGTACTTTGTAGGGAAAAAGTAGTGGAATCCTAGCTGGAACAGATACTGTAGCATGAAGAACCTGAGATACTGGCTCTGATGGCTACAGGGTTAAAGTCAGGGTGAGGGGAGAACAAAAGAGTAACAGTGCTGCCCTGAGAGTAAGCTACTGTTCTGAAAACTAAAGTATCAAAATGAACTTTTTCAGCCTCCCTGCTCAGTTTGTCCTTACATTCCTGTAAGAATTGTGTCAGGCTGGTTTGTTAAGGTTCATGGTAGAAAACCATTGGTACTAGAGCTGGAAAAGGAGCTGTTCTATATGTGCTGCTGGGCAGTCCTGGATGTTTACTATTGTAGTATTGTGAGCTCTTTCTAATATTTCACAATGTCTCTTTAAAATTATTGCATTACAGCTTAATTATGTGTAAAATCTGCCCAGGCAGGTTGGAATTAGAAGAAACATAGCTGGGAAGTGGAATAGGATAAGAGGTAATGGCAGAAGAGCTTTGGGATATGAGACTGACATGGCTTCTTGGCTTAAAGCAAAAGAGGCTGGTCCCTCTGGCCTGTGGCATTTGGCTGTGTGTCGCTGACCAGGCATGCCCTGAATTTTATTAGCTTTGTAGAGCAATGCAAGGTAGACACAGCAACATACAACTCCCACAGTTTTCTGTGAGAACTTTCGTGTGGCACTAATGATGCTGCCCAGTGTATGCTTAGACAGAGTTTTGTTGGAAGCTATGGAAGCAGATACCCTCAGTAAAGTGAGGAGAGAGGATGCATCCATGGCCTATAATTAGCAAGGATCTGGAAAGGATTTTGAAGACAGTAAGCCCTCAGCTACTTTTACCCAATGCTGCAAGGGCAATGCAAGCAATTACAGCCCTAACTAATGTGCAGTTCAGATTGCACATTCTGGGTTTTATCCTTGTGGAATGCAGGTTTGTGATTCCTGCAACAAATGCTTCTGTATAGCTCTGATCTAATATTTACTGACATGCTAGGTGGGCACCAGTGTCAGACTTTCACATGACAGCTCTACTTTAGCAGGTAAAAATCATTATCCTGTTAGCATTTGCACTCTTAAGAATTAATCTTAGTCTATGTTTTCTAAAACTTAACTTCAGATGGACATCCAAATGTTTCTGGTCTTTTTCTCCCTATTGGAAGAACAGCATTTCATGTTGCATTTTAAAACTGCAAGCTGTGTGTTCCTTTGCAAGCAAACTTTAATTCTCAAATGACTCCTCTTTATTTGGCCTAAGTAACTTTTCAAACTTTTGTATCCCAGTGTATGACTGTGCAAAAGAAGAATGGATTAACAACAGAAATCTTCTGTCAAGAATTAGTGTTGAAATGTTGTAGTTGTTGGAGTGTTTTATATGGTGTAATTTCAATGTAGCTGTAACCAGCTGGTGGTTTGTGCTTAGCCATGCAAGAGCACTTGGACGGAAGTGGTAGCACATGTTACCAGGCTTGTTCTGAATGTCTGTAGCTCACCACTTCCTCATACTGAAGTGAAAGAACAAAAGAAACATCAGTTTCTAGTTCATTTTAACCTCCAAAAAGTTACAGTTGCAGAGGCACTTACAGCCTTTCCTTTTATATTCTTCTTTTAGCTTTAAAATGAATCTTTGAGAATTTTGGTGAAGTTCATACTGGAAATCTTAAGTTCTGAGAAGTTATTTTTTGTGCAGGTCCTGACTTTTAGAAGTCATCAAAGGAGTGCTTGTGAAAATCATTTCAGCGCTGCAAGGGAAATGAGTAACCACAAGAAACCAGTCTGTGCAAGAGCTGGATTGGTGCACAGGAGAAGCTCGGGCTGCAGTCAGGAGTCCTTCTCAGAAAGCCACCCCTACAGGAGGCTGTCACTGATGTGTTCTAGCTTCAGCAGCTCACAGTACAGGCAGAATTCTCTTTAGACCACACCAGTCTCTGAATCCAGTTTTCCTGATAGTTGTTTCATAAAGCTTCAGGCCTAGACACAACTGAACTTCTAAAACAGATTTAATTTGCTGTTGCCATGATAAAATGCTCTTTCCGGAGAAATCCATATTTGTGCTTTAAAACCTTTGAGGCCAAAACAAAATCTATTCACAGCAAAGGTTATTTGTTTTCAGACCTGAATACAATTGTCTGTGATTTCAGAGCTGTGATTGCACCTACTTAGGAGAAAAATCTTTACAACAAGGGAGGCTATATCCTCTCTAATGTAAGATGGAAACACTTGCCAAACTTACCTTACATAGAGATTTTTTGAAAGTGCATATAATTCTCATGTAATTTTTAGAAGTGTGAATTAATGAAACTGTCTTTTTTACTGTAAATCTACCACTGAGTCTTCTGAAATTGTAATTGTACTAGTAAACATAGCATTTTAAATTGATGCAATTAATTTTGTATGCTATTTAAGTGCTGATGGGACATTTTTGCTCATAATTTGTATTCTAACTAATGAGCCGAGCTATGTATCCATGGCACATTAAGTGGCTGAAACTTGTTATTTTCAGTATATTAAAACAGTAATATTGCGTATGAGAAGAATGAAATTCAAATAACTAGTGAACATTGATATTTTACATTCAGTTTCTACTGTGGTGTAGTAAAAACTCCCATAGCTTCCTGTTTAATGGATGGATGAATTCTTAAAGCTAGAAACAGCATTTTTCCAGTTAAGATAGCCTTGATAATTGTCAATTAAATCCCATTTTAAGAAAGTTTATTTAATTTCTTCTAACTTATCCCCATCTTTTACGAACTACATCTAAGTATCAAGTAACCGTTTAAGATACAGTGTAGAAAAAGTGGGCCATTTGTTTCCAAACTAATTGATTTGGGGGGTACTGTCACAGGATTGAAAAATCTGGCAGTCATGTAGTAGTGAGGCTTGAGCAGTCTCAATTTGACTTGTGTAGTAATACAGATTTAGAGATCCAAAAGTTGAAGTAGTTAAGATTAAGACTAGTCTGTTTGGAAATCTATTTCACTCCTCTAAAACTTAAAAAGACATTATTAAGCTCTTCTGCGTTGATTTTTTCAATCTTTTTTTTAAAGCCTATGGCATAAAATCTGAATTTTATTTTCAAAATCAATCTGAGAACTGATGGATACCATGTGGAAGTATAAAGGGGAAAAGGAGATAAGTGTTTTCTTGATACTTTTTGGAGCTTCCTAGAAAATCTTAATAGTTCCTAAATGAATATTATTGAAAAAGGAGTCTTACATCTTCTGTATTGTATTACCATTTACTGCAATGTCTGATTAGATTGCATCAAAAATCAGTTTTCAAAAGCAGATGCTGGCTTTGAAAAGGAGCTAAGGGGTCACAGGATGTATTTTTAACTCTGAGCCAGAGGTGTCAGGGAATTAACTTAAACTGCAGGGACTAATCAGATGTTCAAGAGAAATACACATTCATACTAGTGACCTTATTGGTGTAAAGTGGAAGGATTTGGAGATCAAGTCTTCCTCTAATGATCTTGACTAACTAGTAGTAAGTCTGAGTTTGGCCTGGTTTCATTGTGCAGAATAGTTTATCCTTACCCTGGTGGATTTAGCTGAAAACCTTTGTGTATTCTCAGCACTTCCAGATGTGTGGAAGAAATAGCAGCTTCAGAATAGTGCTTTTGACTAAGTTTGCTCTTACTAAATGACCAGAAGGAAACTGAACACTTCCTTTTCATTAACTGCAAAACTTAGGTGTATCTCTTTCTCTGGCAGGAATCGACTTTAAAATCAGAACAATAGAATTAGATGGAAAGAAAATCAAGCTACAAATATGGTAAGTATTCCAAAGTAATTCAGGTTTTCAGAGACTTGAATTCACTTTGAAAAATAATACTTCATAGCTTTTGAGCTTCAATGTACCAGAAGTTTCATACCTTTTATTCATTGACTGTTCATAAGGTTTATGCTTTTTTCTGGCTTGCCCTTGGAGTGGTTCTGCTTCAGTAGCACTGGAAATAGCCTATTCACATGCAAGCATTACAGCAATTTCCTATTTTATCAAAAGCTGTCCTCTTAAATGTGCTTTTAGCTTTCCTGTGTGGAGGAGAAATATTAACTCAATAGCTGTAAGCTAAAATATACAAGCCAATAAAATGTAATCTCTGGTACTTTGATACCTGGTTGTACTCACCAAGGCATAGGTGAGTGATAATGCTCCCACTCCTTGGATGGTGACTTAGTAGAAACTGAGTCTCCTGAGCCAGAATCCTTGTGACTAAGGAGGTGCAGTGCCAGAAGTGGCTGCTAAAATTTTTCTGTCTGTAATATAGGTTAAAAAAGCTGGGTTTTGTCAGGCCTTTGGAGCTCAGCTCTCCCAAGGTGTGACTGGTATCCAAACACTCGAGTCTGCTGGTTCACTCACAGACAGGTACTGCTTTCAGGTCACCCAGGACAAAACACCAGCACACTGAGGGGTAGTGGTTTACCTTAGCAGCAAACTGTATGTGACAGTGCACTATCCTGAAGTATCTTATTGCTGTGTGTTTTAACTTCTGTTCAAGACAGGACTTGGATGCATCAGAGCTTTTTTTTTTTTTTAATTACTGGAGGGCAGGCTGTGTAGTGCTGAGTTTTATTGCTTGCATGAAAACTGGAGTGGTTTTGTGCCATGTTTCTGATGCTCCTCTAACTGCTGATGTAAGGAGAGTCACTTGGGGAATGAGGAAACTGCTGAGGGCTGAAGAAATTTGTGCAAATTGCCAAAGGTGTGTTTTCCCTAATGAACAAGTATCAATGCATTGTTACTCTCTTTAATAAGACATCTCTAACTACAGATGAGTGTTACACAAATCCTTTTTTTCACTAATTTGTAGGGATACAGCAGGCCAGGAGAGATTCCGCACAATCACAACAGCTTACTACAGAGGAGCCATGGTGAGTGCTCACACTCAAAAACCCTAAACACAACTAGTGGAACTAGTTTGCTGTTCCTAAGTTTGTGTCATGTAAGTCTTTCACTGAAGGACTGGATAATTGTGGCTTGAGATATGGGGAATTAAGTTTGTGGTTTGGTTGGGTACTGTTTGTTTGGTTTTCCTTTTTTAAGTATGCTGGTACTTGGTCTAGGCCTGTTTTTTTTGTGATGAAACTTCCAGCCCTATTGTCTTTTTTAATACAATTAAAATTTCTGCAGATTTTAGTGAAATAAATTACCAAGCTTTAATCAGATAGGTTTGGGTTTTTTTAAATGCAGTTAACCCCTTTAAACACTCTCAAGGTGTTTCAAAAATGGATAATGAATTATTTTAATATTAAAAGTGTGTTTCACTGAATTGCTTTTCCTTCAGCCAGTAGAGAATGCTGTCTGGGCTAGAAGTACAATCACCTGCAACACCTACTGTTACATTTTCCTCCATTAAGAGTGACTAAGTCAAATAATTGACTTAGAGCCTGCACCCTTGTGCTACAATGCTTGTAATGGTTGTTAATGCTATATTTTATGTTGGGACACTTAATTTTGACTTGCTGGTTACTCCCTGTGCTGCTGTTTTAGGTTCTTGCTGCTTTGTATGAACAGATCTGTGACATTCATAGGCTGTGGGTCCAAATAACCACTGTTACAAAACACAGGGAGAAATAATGATGTATTAGCTCTGTATTAGAGCTCTCCAGTGCTTAAAAAGGCTTTGACAGTGACCTAGTCTTCTCCCCAGTCCATGGCCAAAGACTTCTATTTGTCCTATGAGGAATGATTGGAAAGCCTTAGGAAATGGAGGTGAACTTTGCAATCTGTCCTTAATGCAGTGGTTCTGTGGTTTCCCATGCTTTGCTAAGTGTTGAGATCCCATGCCAGTGTATGTACAGAACTGCTGGAAAGAGCTAAAGCTTCTGGGAGAGCTGCAGGGGTGAAAGTGTCTGATTGGAGCTGACAGATTTGATATCCTGGACTGCTTAAAGCTGCTGCATCTAAATGTGACTTTAACCATAGAGTCCTGGTTGCTGGTGTAGTAGAATTTCTAAACTTGCCATGACTGTAGGCTAATAAATAAAAGCTTTGTATGGGTGGTGTGTTTGACCTCTAAAAGTGGCAAAAACTGTTAAATAGTAATATTTTGGGTAAATTTCAAGCCATGGCATAATGCCTTGAGAAAAGACTTATTCACCTATAATCCTATGTTGAATTTTTTTGGAACTATAATTAAAACTGCAGCATACATCAAAAGTCAGCCAATAGTACTAGCTCATCTAACTAGATTTTCCTAACTTTATTTAGGGAATTATGCTGGTGTATGACATCACAAATGAAAAGTCTTTTGACAACATAAAAAATTGGATAAGAAACATAGAGGAGGTAAGTGCTTTGTTTCATCTTATGATTTCCCTGGGACAAATTAAAATCAAGTAATTACTCACTTCCATTGCAGTAGCCAACATATATGGCCATGCACTATTTACAAGTGTGTACTGTTACATTTCCAGGATAGCCAAATGCCTGTGCATGTGTGCAACCTGCTACAGAGCTCATGGCACACATTTGATCTATTATAGTACATGGGCAAATGTAATCTAGGAGTACTTATTCCAGCCTATTTTAATGTTTTAATTGCTTGTTTCAAGAGTCAGCTTCTCTCAGTAATGCCTTCACATTAGATAATTTCTCTAAAATAAAATAGTCCTTTGTGGAGGACACACAAGTTTCTATTCAACAATGATGCACTTTGTTCCTGAGAGATTACTTTTTGTTCTTCCAGCATGCCTCTTCAGATGTAGAAAGAATGATCTTGGGTAACAAATGTGATATGAATGAAAAAAGACAAGTCTCAAAAGAAAAAGGGGAGAAGGTAAGATTTGGAAACTCACCCTATTTAGAAGCCTACTTCTAGGTTTCTGGATGTTTCGTATGTTTTAGACATGTGAGAGAATGGGTCTCAAATCTCTTGTTTCAGAAACTTTTATATGTATAGGATGCCAGGTTTGGGGTTTTTTGTTTTTAAATAGCACTTAACTGTCTTCAGATTTGAATAAACTTAATGGTACTGTTGTCTTGAGGGCAAGATCCTGTAAAGAATGTTGACCTTTGCTATAGCATGAAGTATTCTAGATGTCAATATAAAGTTTTCTGTATAATTTGACCACGTTGTACTCAGTTCACCGTGGTGGTTACTTATTCTTGTTACAAGTGTTGTTACTAAAGCTTAAGTAATTACTTAGTTGTTCTACAGAGCAAACAAGTGAGGAAGAATACTACAAAATCTATCGTGTACAGCTGGAGTAATCTAGCTGTTGGTAACACATCTTATGGGATGATTGTATTGTAGTTATCTGTATGGGATGATTGCATCTGTAGTTATCATTAATGTATTAATAAAGATTCTATGCTAATGTTCTTTTAGAGCCTAAATAAGTATTTTGGTGAGAAATTAATGTATTTTTTTTGTTTTGTTTTGACTTCATGTGAGGGTATAATGAGTTCTAATACTTTGTCTAATTGTCTTTAATGTTCTTACAAGAGAAAATAGAAGTGAAGCTTGCTTATTTGGGGTTTTAAAGCTTGTTGTAGCATACAGCATCTATTCTATTATGAACCTATTGTGAACCTATGTGTGAAACATTACTTTTACAAAGGAACTTCAAAACCACTGAAAAACTTTAACCTCTCTTCCAGTTAGCAATTGATTATGGAATCAAATTTTTGGAGACAAGTGCAAAATCCAGCATAAATGTGGAAGAGGTAAGAGATGGATGCTACACTTTGGTGTTTCTTGAATTACATCTGTGGAGGAATGCTCCATGATCTGCTGGGCTTTCTCACCTGACCTGGGACCTGAAGTCCCAACTGTGCTTCTGAGTCTACTGCTGCGATCCAACAGTTTCTGTTTTTCTAGTAGTGTCTGGAAGTATTTTAAAAATGGATGTTAACAGAGTGGTTTACTATTACTGTAGCAAACATTTGCTTTAGATGTCTGTGCCTTGCTACTTAAATTTCAAGTCTTTTTGGATAACGAATAAGTTTAATTTTAGAACAGTGTCTTGTGCAGGAAATGGGATTCTTTACTTTCAGGATAACATGCTACTGTGTCACAGAACTTCAGGTCACTACTAAATACATGCTGTGCAGATGAGGCTGAAAATTTGTGTATTAACCTGGAACACCAGGTCATAAGCTCATGTTAGAGGAGGAAGAAGACTCACAATACTATTTATAGATTTGTAATCTGTTTTCCTGCAAATAAATTTTGAGCTAAACCCACAAGATCTCTATGAGAGCTTAAGGAAATAGAGTCAGAAGGAAGAGTGGCCCAAGTCCAGTCTATCTTACTATAAATCACTCATGTCATCTCAGGGAGGGTGGGGGGAGGATCTGAGTTGTATGAGAAGTGTGGACAAAAAAAAAACTGTATCAAAAGCCAGTTAAATTAAGATTTATGCATCCAACAATGTGGACTTGTGTTGTCCTTATACCTAATAATTTAAAAGTCTTACTATGGGATACCCTTTAAAAGTCCTGCAAATACCTACTTAGTTCAGCCCATGTGCCTGACAAATCAACTAGAAATTGAAGACATTGTTACTTTAAAATAACAAGAGGGATGTTGTGCCAGCCAGGTGTGGTTTTTTTTCTGATTGCAGGGTGATTGTTATACAGGATAAAGTTAGAATGGAATGATCTGCATCATGCTGCCCCTGGACTAGCTTGACCTGATTTTCACAGCGTCTTTGTGATTCTTAGAGCAGACACTGGAAGTGGGACCATGAGGAGTCAGTACCAGAGTGGATACCTGAGTTACTCAGGAGGGTTGACTTGCTCTGTCATGACATGGCAGTTTCATTTTAACCCCTGCATGTCATGAAATGCACAACAGTAGTTTGTGCTTACTCCAAAATGTTTGGCTCTCTGAATATTTTTTTAATTACCACGTGAACAGTGAAGAAAGCACTAAAAAATGCAGCTGGTGTAGGCATTTGGCAATCACTAATGATTTAGTTTACAACTGTGGTATTCTTGACATCAGAAGTGAATTAATTTATTTGTTGTGATTTATTTACATTAAATGAGCGTCTGTCTTTAGCTATATTCCAAACACAATGAGAGGGAAAGTGTTTATACTTCTTACATTCTGGAACTGTCCTTTGATTATTAGAGTCTCCAGATACCCTAAAGTCTTGCTTTTTCCTGCTCCTGGAGAATTGCAGTATTTTCCTGCTAGAGAAGTTTCTTTGCTTCTTCATACATTGAGATCTGGGATGCTGAGATTTGCCAGAGTAATTATTCATGGGTTTTTGTTATAGAATAGCCTTATAGATAGTCCAGGAGTAAAGCTTTTGGAGGACAGAAAGCAAGCTAACCTTAATGTGAATTCCCAGGCTTGCCCTTCTCAAAGCTCTCTGGGTTCCTGATTGTGATGCATAGTTCAGTTTAGGGGGGAAATAAAAACAGGATTAGTATATGCAGCCTTGTCTTCATCTGATTTTTCTTTCTCCCCCCAGAGGTATGCAATGGGAAGGTCTGTTCACTTGCTTCAAGGATTGGCGAGATGGAGACTAAAAATAAATAGTTTTTTCTTCTAAAGCATGTTTGCTAAAGTTCTAAATATACAGATATTGTATGTAGAGTGTCTTGCAATTCAAAGTGCTTCTAGTAGCCTACAGAACACTGTATTGTTAATGTGTCTGGCTATTCCAAGTTTATCAAGTCCTTAATGTGTCTTGTGACTAACTCTTGTTTGTTTTTTCTTTATTTCCACTCCTCACCAGGCGTTTTTCACACTTGCACGAGACATTATGACAAAGCTCAACAGAAAAATGGTTTGTATTTCCAATTAGCGTACAAACTAGATACAGTGAGAGGACAGCTATCATAATACTGAGTAGTAGCCCTACCAAAAAACTCCTGGGGATTACAGTAGTTACTATATCAAATTTGAGCAAACAGTGATTTATCACGCTTTATTACACATCAGTGCATAACAATTCATTATTTTGCTTGAATATTAACACTGGGCAGCCTGAAACTGATGTGTTGTTCCAAAATGCAATAGTGTGATCAGTGTTTTATTATGTAGTCTCTTCTCCAGCTAATTCTTGAGATCTGGATTGTTATGTAAATGTTTATTTTTTTTACCAAGTGATTAGCAAAGTCTGAATAAATGAGGGGCTCAGGCTGCATCAGATCTCTGCTCTGGTTATTGCCTTGCAAGCGGAGGAAGTGGGGAGGGAGACTAGGAAAACTAGAGATACTATTTCTGCATTTTATGATGTTGACACTCTTCTCTTTCAGAATGACAACAGTTCATCGGGGGCAGGTGGGCCAGTAAAAATAACAGAAAATCGATCTAAGAAGAGCAGCTTCTTTCGATGCACGCTACTTTGATGAACTTCTAATGATAAGACTGCAGCACACTTAGAACCTTTTCTGCTTCTTTGAAAGCACAGGGACACAAAGCCTCAGAAATAATACCACTAAGCTGCTGCTGAGAGCTCCATTGAACGTAGACTGCGATACACAAATACCAAGTGGATTTTGCTCACTAAGCCTATTGACCTGCCAGGCTCTTCTTTCTCAGATATGGAAGCTATGAAGTGGAGACACAAATGCAAGATTTAACTCGTTTTCCTTTTTTACTTTCTGTTTTATTGCCTGTTGCAAAAGCTGCTATGTTTCTTTTAACTTTGCACATCCATATTGGCCTCTTACTGCCTGTTACAGCACAATCTTACATTTGCATTTGCTCAGTTTGACTTGTAAGATTCTTAACAGATTTGTGCACACTTTTCTTTCTCTTTTTAAACAAATTTATTTTCAAGCAGAAGAGCCAGGGGAAAAATTCTCATTTCCATTATTTTCTATGCTGTATACTTGTGGCCATGCAGTATGGATGTTGTTGCTCTAGTGATGAGAACTACTGTAACAATTGACATTTAACAATTTGTACAGATTTTGTCTCTTAGATGCACCAATCTGTTTATTCAGAAGCTATGGCTTCTATTCTGAATGTAGTATGTTGCTTTTCTTTCTTTACCAGCAAAACTGTGTTCTGAATCGCCAGTCACTGTCTGATTCACAGATGCACCTTTGAGTTATTTGAATAAACACAGTGTCTTTCCTCACTGAACTTCCCTTTGTTAGCTCAGAAAATCTGCTCCTTTTTTTGTTTCTGATGAGGAAGAACATTCTGGATTTGAAATCATCACCACAAATTGGCCTTGTCGCTATCACTTAAGTGGCTTGTGGAAGCTGAATGCATGAGTTTTGAGTAACCTCTTTGTGGATTCACTTGTTCAGAAATGACTGCTTCTAAAGGTGACTTCCATTTCTACTCTTAATTCTAAGGATAGTTCGTTAAGCGTTGGCACTAAGGAAGCCTCGCGTTAGGGCTATAATGTACTCCTAGTTATACAGTTAATGCTGAAAGTGTGTCTTTGGTCTGCTCAAGCAGTTGTTTTTTTCATCAAAAACTGGTACAGTGACCTAAACTGTTAGAAGCAGAGGTGAAACATAGTTGCCTTTTTTACTCAACTGAGCATTGTATAACCTAGTCTTTGTTCTACTACTTTTTTATTGTCTTCTGAAAAATTTCTTCAATGAGCAATTAAAACAGGTGCTTTAGTTCTGTTGGTGTGCCAAACATGGACCATTGTAAGCTTTAACTACAAGTCTGTGTCCAGCATGTTTGTTGTTAGGGGATGGGTGTGTTCTGTCATTGTCAAAGAAAAGGTCTGATGTGCTTGCTTTTGCTTCACTTCGTTGTCTGGAGTTCTAAACAGTGTTTAGTTGTTACCATAGATAACCATTTTGTTGCGTTAGGTACTGAATTTGTCATCTCTGGGTCTGTTTGAAATAGTTTGAAAGCGAACAGGGCCAGTTGCATAGATGTAAAGCTGATGTAAAGATGATTTTATAAGGTTTAACCTTAGTAACTGGTTCCATAAAGTTTTAGGTGGTTATCAGCCTGTTCCCACGTGTAGTTTAATAGAAGTAGTTCTTGTACTAGATGGTGGATCTCATAAACTGCTGTTGCTGCACTAGAACAGAGGAACGTTAATGGCAACAAGATTTAGTGACAAAACAAAGCAACCCTAACTGCTTTGTTGTCTACCCTGATATTCTTCTTGGATAGGCTAAAGCAGTTATGTTTTCTGTATGGTTAAAAAAAAAGCTTCTATACAGAAAGTGTTGTGACGCCAATTATGAATGTTGTTTATTTTCAGTAATTTACCTCTGACTTACTTGGTGTCATAATACTTTGATTTTTATCTCAGGGGTTGTCTGCAAACCAAAACTGACATGTTCTGTGTTTGGCACTGTTTACAAAATGCTTTGTATTGTTTTTCCTGTCTTCACTGTGTGGTTAAATGTTCATTCAATATTAGTCTCCATGAACTTCTCTTTGATAGAGCCTGTCAGTAGTANAAAATAGACTATTATTTTTT
>VZTT01008602.1:6873-18655 GCA_013400855.1 Buphagus erythrorhynchus | reverse complement strand
GATCGGCGGTGAGCCCGCGCTGTCTATCCCGGTGAGGGGATCGGCGGTGAGGCCCCGCTGTCTATCCCGGTGAGGGGATCGGCGGTGAGGCCCCGCTGTCTGTCCCGGTGAGGAGATCGGCGGTGAGGCCCCGCTGCCCGTCTCGCTGAGGGAACAGGCGCCAGCTCGGGGGGTCTCGGGCCGCCCTCGCCCTCCGGGCAGCGTGGGGCGGCCGCGGCTGCGGCGGTGCCGGCGGGAGCCGCACACCCGGGGGAGGCACTGCGGGAGGGCGGCGGCCCCGCGTTTGTGGGCAGAGGGCGCGGGGGCTGCACCGACTCGGAGCTTTCCGCGCACGGACGCTGAGGAGAGGCCGGGGATGCGGACGGCTCTGAGATGCGCTTTCCTGAAATGGCGCACACAGCTCCCGCCCGCCCCGGCCTCTCCTCAGACACTTCTGTGGGTACCCACACCCCCGGAGTGCCGGCGGGCAATGCGGGCACGGCCCCCAGGACACCAGCGTGGTCCGGGAGCGTGGCCTCGCGGGCCACAGCGATCACCCGTGGCCGTAAATGTCCCCAGTGCCGTGTCCCACGGTCACCTCTGGGCGGTGACCCCACCGTGCGGGGTATGTCAGGTGCGGGCTGTGTCTGTGTGCACCTCGCAGCCGTGCCGTGGCGCCTGGGGATACAAAACCCAGAGATCTTCACGCAATGGTCACTGCGGTTTGGTTACCCCCGGGGCGTTCCTGAGGAAGCTGCCAGTGCTGGATTAGGGTGAGCGGCACGGCCGGGAAAGCGAGTCCCGGGTGGGGCGTCCCGGGTGGGGCAGCCCCGGCCCCGGCCCCGAGCCCCGGCCCCGGCCCTGGCCCCGAGTCCTGGCTCGCCAAGCGGGGCCCATTCCGGCTGTGATCTCTAGGCGGGCCCTTCATACATACTGTTTCATGTGCACTTTGGTGCATACTGTTGTAAGTATATATTATATTATTGGCTTTTCGCAAATATTAAAATGAATGCTATGTGTATAATGTTGGAAAACTTTGCTATATGAATATAGTTTCTTTTAGTTCTGCTATTAACAAAATTTAGAAATAGTAGTGTGATAAATATATTTTTCTTGGACTATAACATGGCGATGTAAAAAGCTTTTGTTCATGTCATTAACTCAGAGAATGGTAAAAAAAAAGATAATCAGGAGATTTTTCACATTCTTGGATTATCGGTGACAGACACCAGAACCTCAGGGAAGGAAGTTTATATTTCATTTATCTCTGATGCTATAATTTCAATGCACCCCACTTCTTAGGGTGAGATACTAACTTATGCTCGAGACCTAACTTTTGGCAAAGCAAGAAACTCTTCTTTATGTTTATTAAATATACGTGGAAAGCAAAGAACAAAAGAGAAAAGTGGTGAAAATTGTCTGTGTCGCCTCTTTTGCTCTTTCACTTTTTGTGTAGCAATTCCGAAAGGAAAAACCCTCCTGGAAAAGTCCTGCAGAGGTCACATGACCTCACCTTGAGTAAAAGGTTACTAAGGTTTTGTTCAATATATTCCTTCAAGAAAATCATAGAGGGAAAAAGAAGTATAAAACCTAGAAAATATTTTGCTTTTTTCTATATTTTCTAGTGGATGAATTCCTGGGAGATTTTATAAGACCTATGCAATGTGTCCAGAAGCAGTTAAAGTTTAGCTCTGCATGAACAGGTCAGAAATGTTCTGTCCTGGCAGCCTTTAGGCAATCTGCTGGAAAAGTGAACCAGTGAACATAAACTCATAGGATCATGATGCCTGTGCAAATATGAGAAGTGATTATTAATTGAAGAGAAGGGGCTATTATTTGAATTTATTGGTGAAAATGAGGTGCATCCGAAGTGACTCAATTTTTATTCATAAGTTTTGACAGCTGTGTGCGTTACTAACTGGTAGATGCCTCTTTAGTAAGCTATTGTTGCTGTTGCTTAAAAAACATTTGGTGTTCCTGGGAAGATACTTGGGTCAATAGTATGTAGCTACTAAATTTATATTGTATGTGCCTCCAAAATATTTTAATATACTAAAGACCATGGATACCTATTCTGGTAGAAAAATAATCCTTGAGAATAACACTTGATTTTCAATTCCTTGTTCCATAGTAAGTGTTCTGACATTCATGTTTATTTTTACATTTCCTTTTGCTATTGTTTCCAAACTTGACTGTATGGTGTTGAGAGGAAGTAGAAGAAGTGACAACTGTTCTGACTTTCTCATGTGTGAGTCACTAGATGGTGCCATTTCACTTCTCTGGAATCAGAAACTGTCTTCCATATTTTTAGTCACAGTTGTTGGTTGTGTTTTTAAAAGAAAACAATTGATCTTCTGAGTTCTTTTTTTCAAACGATTGTGTTTTTTTCTTCTAAGACTATGCAATATAGATGTTTTGATTGAATCAAACGAATGTATTAATGAAAAAATGCAAAATTTTAAAGTTCTGTTCTTTTAAATTTTCATAAACTTTCAGATTTATATTTGTTTATGTGTTTTACTGATGTAACAACAAGGCCAGACTTGACAAAAATGCACATTTAAAATGTAGAATTGTTTGAGGGTCTTTAAGTATCTGCAGCTTATGTGAATTATGATTCACCTACTGCTTCAGCTGAAGCACAGAGGTTTTCATGCACTGGCAGCTGCTCTGCATATCTCCGTGTACTGAGAAGCAAAAAGAACAGAGTTAACAGTGGCCCATTTATATCTCTTGCTGTTATTTCATCATTTCACACAGAAAATGTATGTCACACAATTCATGTGCTGGCTGCCAGTTAGGTACAAATGATGGATATTATTTCCAAGTTTAATCAATAAATTTTCTGTTTAGCAGGTCAGAAATGGAGAGGCTTCCAAAGCCATTTTTGCAAAATGGCTTGGACAGCTTTTTTGTGAGAATGGCAAAGTAGAACTTTCCATTCACAGGAATGCTCGTTATTAGTAAAATTACTTATTTTGAGAGATCCTAATACTGGTTTTCACTTACTGGCCATCAGTTTTTTCTCAGTGAGAAATGATGTTATGAAACTATGGCTGCCATGTTGCGTTTTAAAGTGTTTTACAATTGGACAAGGAGTTAGGTTTGCTATGGAGCAACTTTACCAGTTTGAGAGGCAGCAGTGAGTACTTAAGTTGTGTAAATCTGTGCAGTCAGTGGGTTACAGTTCTGAGTTGGAATGTGGGCAGAGCCTCTGGAACGTTTACCATAACCAAGCAATCTAAAACCACCAAAAGTTCTGACTGGTTGTGTGAGCTGCTTGGTTTCCTGAGCCTTCCAAGTCACAGTCTCCTAGTTACCTCCAATGTATTTTGTGAAGAGCCAAGCATATCCTAAACATGCATGGTAAAGAAATGGAGATTTCAGCATCTCCTGGTGCTGGATCCTTTGGTTGAGTCAGCCTGCACGTTCTTGGCAGTTGGATACCTCCTCCCCAAGGGTTGCACAGCCCTGTAGGGCCATCCAGAAAATCACTCATAGTTTTTCACCCACTCTGAAAGATGGACATGCTGGCAGATTTGTGTGTGTTTTACAAAGTCTCATTTTGCTTTTGTTGGGCTTGATTAAAGTACAGGGACTTTGAAATCTGTCTGTAAACATTTCCTGCTGAATATATGGCCAAAACTGAAACAAGGTGTCAGATTTTACTTTTTTGTAATGTTTCTGATTATCTGACATTTTTGAAACGTAGAACATATAAGTATTGCCTGCTTTTAAAAGTCTGTGTGGTAGTTTAAGCTCCAATCTACATTTTTTAGTGATGAAGGAAAAAACCAAGAAAAAGAAAATACAGTGAAAGTCTTAATAAGATTTAAATATTCCTTGCAAGTGAATAATAAAAACTTAGGTGTCTTGTTGAATTCTTATGTCCTACACTGTATTTGTGGCTGAAAAAAAGCCCACATCACAATTAAGTTATAAACTGTTTTCTCAAAACATCCTCAATGTCTAAGAACAACTATTTATAGTTTTCTTTCAGAATTTCTGAATATTTGATTACTTGCAAATTACTTGCCAGAGGGGCTGGTTGCTCAGAGCTACTTGATGGCATCTGTGTTGTGAATTCACCAGTTCCATTTCCTTAAGGTCTTAATAGAAGGCAAGAGAAAAGTGGGGCAGGTCATCGAGCCCCTATAAAATGCACAGAGCTACAACCTGGTGATCCCCTTGTAGTGTGAAAGTTCAAGGGAATATCCCACCCAGCAGGTGGCCAAATCTGGGTATCCAGCCACACAGCCATGAGCTAGAAGTATTTTCTCTCTGTGTCGTTTGCTGTGTTCCTGGATCTGCTGATCCTGTGCACTGAAATGGGGGCACACAGCTGCAGCCAACAGACTGATTATTACAGCACCTCTGCTTTTTTAAAACCTCAGACTTCTTTAAATTGATGCCTTTTCATTTCACTCCTCCAGCTCTTTGACACCAGCCATCTCATCTCACGTGAAGAGCTTTGGATGTTACTTACATTCCTAGTACTTGGTTGAGCTATCTTTATTTTTTTAAATATCAGTATTTTCTTGTTCTTTAACTTGGCTTTTGTCAGGCAGCAGTTTGAAATGCACAGTTCAAACCTTCTCATGGGTACCACACATCTGGGCATCTTAATAGTTCAGTTGTAGCTTTCTCCAATAATAAGACAAATGATTCAACAATACATTTATGTGTTTGATTAAGGGTAACAGATGTAAAAATGATGACTAGGTCTTAGATAAGAATTAGTATATTGATATTGCTACAGAATTAATGAAAATAACATTTTACTTCAACACATTATTAGTACACATAGTACACATTATTAGTAGCTATTGCAAAGCTACTCTTTTTTCTTTCCACCATTTTAGCTGAAGTCAAGAAAGCTTTTTGTCACCTAAAGCTTCTATATCTAATATTTCAAAATTTGCTTTTATTGGGCATTAACATTTAGGTATATATATTAAAAGTAATCCTTTGGAGTTTGTTTTCATATATTAGAGATGATGTGTGAGGAATTTTTTGTGACTCAGTATTTCCTTGGCATATTTTGAAACACATTTAGTTATCCAAGTGGTGTTGTACCCTTACACTCTTCATAGTGGAGGAAGTGTGAAAATAAGCTATTTATTGTTATCCCACTGCACACTTTTAGCAGACTAGTCCTTTGACTGGTCAGCCACTTCTGACGAAGTTCTACCAAGTTGACTTCCAACTTTGTTATATAAACTGTGATAGGGTGTTCTGGACTAAGCTCTCCTTTCTGAACTAAAAAAGAAAACCTGGTAGCTGCTGTTTTGATAACCTCTTCCAGAGAGGAGGAATTTTTGCATGAACAAGGAAGTGGAACAGTCAGTAAAGCACCTCTGAGAGGATATTTGTATTTGCTGACAGGAAGTGAATACTCTGAGATTACACAGTCATGCTGTGAGGGTGTTGTCACACACAGGAAATGGAAGGAAAGCTTTACATCTCTTGTGGCATCTTATTCGTCCACTTCACTGGCTCAAGTTATTTCGGCTTCATTTCTCCTATTGGAATCTCAGAAATGGGTCATTCCATTTTAAAATAAGTGAATTGAGATTTTTAAAATTCAGTTTAATTTATTATGGTAGCATGTTAGCTGCATCTGTCTTTCTGATCATGCCTGATTTTTTCCTGGACATATTGTGCATGTAAGAGTGACAAAAGAAATCTGCTGAAAACTATTAAAAAAATGTGATCTTTCAATAGGTTTCTTAAATGATAGTGGCTGCAGAGGTCATAAAACATACGAGCTTAGATTCTTTCAGCTTAGGGACCACTGGCAGTGCAAACTGGTAATGCAATATTAAAGAAAAACAGTAATTCCAGCAGCATGGATTTTATAGGAGGCCTCTATGCAATTAGAAAGTGTTATAAGTGGGAGTAGCAGGAATAGGATTTGTGTGAATTCCTCTTCAGTTTGTTCTTTTGTTTAGGAAGCAATTCCAAAGGAGACATTTTCTGCCGAATGTATAATATGTTTAATATGTTTGCTGGTACTGTGAGATTTTCCTAACAGTAAACATGTAGTGCTTGACTGAGGTTTTTCTGCTTCTTTTTACAGGTATCGAGGATGTTACATGCAAAAGAGAGTGATTGATGGATGTTTCTAATCAGCTGAGGTAAAGATTAAAATGCACAATAAAATGTTACTCTTCTAGAAGAAACAAGAGAAACCAAAGAAACAGCAAAAAATGTATTGTGTAATTTTGGCTTTAAACACCTTTATTCAAAGAGTAAGTTATGTTCCCTGTAGCACACAAATTCTGCTTTTTAAGTAATTTCAAACATTTCAACAGGATGATCTTTATGTACTTGTTTATGTGGGATAAAAATGCTGGCATATGCAGCGTACTCAGTTGTAAGACTGTGCTCCTAAATTTCATGTGCAGTTAGTATTAATAAGTTATTTCTCGTCATTAACAAAAGCCTATTTTTGACGTCATACAGTTTTCTTGGGGATGGAAGAGGAAGAATCTAAAACACTCTATGCTGAAACAGCCTGAATCTGCTATCTTGAAAGGAGAAAACACGTACAAGTGTAAGAGTACGTACGTAAGAGTTTATTTCTTTAAAATCGCAGACGTGGTGCTGCTGCAATTGAATATAAAAGGGATCAAAGTATAAAGTTCAGATTGAAATTTCCCCAGTAATATTTAGCAACATTCAGACCTGAAGTTATTTTAAGTATAATTCTGTGGTCTGTCACTTCCTGCGTGCATACTGAAGTACAAGCATTTCAGATCTGCACTGTAGATGTCAGATTTAAGAGGAATTCTGTATGCATCAGGGTAGGCTGGATACACCCTATTCTTCCTGAAGTCAGTGACGTTCCACATTGTCTGCAGTGGAATCAGGTTTATGCTTCTCACTTCCAAAAATGCATAATGAAACTCTGAGTATCTAGTTTATGAGGTTTGAAAAGATAATTTAGCTTTCTTTCTAGGAATTAGATTACTAAGAGAACTAAATCAGAAAAAAAGTCTACTGTGTAATTGCAGCTATAATATATACTGTAAAATCTATCAGGATTTTGTGGTTAAATGACAAGTCTGCTTAAAAGCAGCAGCAACGACATTATCTTCACATCATTCATACACACACTATAGCTAAGAGCAGGATAAGAAGAGAATCTGCTTCTCTAATTCCTGTGACAGTGAGGGGCTGACTTCCCTAACAGATTTGTGATGCTGTGTAATAGCTGGAAAGTGAGCTGTTCCTCTAGCAGCTGTGTTTTCTCAGCACTGAGTTTCTGAGGTTGAACCCCATTAATAATCCATGTGGCTTTCATTGCATTTACACTTGTCTTTTCCTTTAATATTACAGTTCCATTGGTGAACACACTGGCATCATATCCTGTGCTTTTCAAAACTGTATCTGCTGAACAACCCAGTTCAAATACTGATGCCAAATACAGTTTGCCCTTTTTCTTGTTTATATTCATGCTGCTAAAACCAATACCTTGTTTTATCGGGGAAGAGTGCTTGTAGCTTGATGAGTGTCTTCAGGTTTGAATACCTGTGGGAAAACCTGTGCTAAACAAACCATAAAACTGGAGTTTAGGATTAACTGTAAAATCAATTAAAGCACCCAGACTCAGTAAGCAGCAGACATGAAAAGAATGTGGTGAGGAATTCAGCTCAGGGGGATTCACTGATCATATCTCTCTGGAAAACAAGAGAACAAGGACTACAGAAAACTTTTGGCTGGTATGTGTTTTTAAAGCTCTCTTGTAGGTTATCATTAGCCAAGAACAAGAGATGTGTTTCACCAATCCAAAATAAATCAGTGCTACGAATGAGAAGGGTTTTTTGTGACAGAGCAGGGCATCAAATTTTGGAGATGTCTTCTTCCTCCTTGTACATGCCTGGTTTGTAGATGACTCCTCTGTTGTCTTCATCTCCCTTTTTGCAGCTAAAATAAAACAAATTTATTAAATAATTGTAATGCCAGTGAAGGAAAAGCACTGTTAGTTACTTAAAGTTGTCCATTATGCATGTATGAGATTATTTTTCTCTGTACTTGTGCAAATGTCACAGTAGCTTATAGTTTCAAATATTTCAGGAGAACACATTTTGTATGCAAGGTCAATGCTGAATGCAAAGGGAATCAGGCTGTAGGAAAATTTGCAACCTTAGATTTTTTTCCAGAATTTGGCTTTGTTGGCAAACAGTAGCTTAATGATCTTTTGGCAGTACATATTTCTTCCTCTAAAATGTTGCGACCATTGGGAGAGGCTTTCCTAAAATTCCATTCTCCTTGTTACACTTACTGTTCCAGGAAGAAATGGAAGGATCCAAAAAGCAATTAGGAGCAGCAGTGCTAGCAAAAAGAACAAGGAAAGAACAAATGGCATTTGAGAAATAGAAAAACTGGGTAAGTCTGTTAATGACCCAGCCTGATATCACACAGGGGAAATAATGTCTAGAGTAATAAAAACAAATTGTAGTTTGTAGGAAGGGATCACATCTTATAAAAGATCAAACCTTACCACTAAAAAAATGTGCAATATTTTGGACACTTTATTTGCAAAACACTTCCATGTGTCAGAGGAAAAATATAGTTTGAATTTTTTTAAATCCGATGTGATAGCCAGACATCTTACCTTTTCTTCTTTAGTAGCCAGAAGGCTACTGCAAGAATGATGAGAACTCCCAGAATGCAGCCTATCACTACAGAAACCATAAAACCTAGGAAAAGAGGGAAAACATGCACAACTGTTAATATCATTGACTTGAGTGGAGAAGGTGAGTCTCTGGTCTGTCATAACGTTTGCATTCTGCATCTGCAACCTTTCTACAGCCTGGTCACACCACTCTGTGACTATGAATGCGTAACTTTGCACAGATGTTCCCTGGAATGTCCCAATCCCACATCTGGATCCACAGTTCACAGTGCTGTGACATGAGACACATGCTAAAGTCACAATGCCAACGTGGAGGCACCGGCATAGCAGGTCATAGCAGGAGTATGATTTTTATGCTAGAATAAATTAGAAATCATAAGCAAACCCAAAGAATTAAACCCAGGCAATCAAGGATGTTAAATTCAATGCCTTTTGTTTTCTCACAGAGAGCATCACTGACTGTGGACAGCTGAAGAATGATA
This sequence comes from Buphagus erythrorhynchus, assembly GCA_013400855.1. Lineage (NCBI taxonomy): Eukaryota > Metazoa > Chordata > Aves > Passeriformes > Sturnidae > Buphagus > Buphagus erythrorhynchus. Next base: position 9,553 of record VZTT01008602.1, on the reverse strand, counting down.
CCCATTGCTTTTGAGAACGTTACTTAAAGGCATCAAGGAAGGTAAAAATTAATTCAGGATATTAGTATGAAGAACTGAGTGATCTCTTGTTTGCATAAAGATTTAATGAATATCATAATGCTGTATTTGTTAGTGAGCTTCATGCACATTTTTGGCAATGAAAGTATTTTTTATTCATTCTGGCCTCCACAAAGATCCTGGAGGTGAGCTCCCTTTTCCTAAGTGCATTTTCCTTATTTATTTACACATTTTTAAATATATTTTATCAAATGATTGTTTCTCTCTAAGCAACATCACAGCTCTTTCAGAGTCAAGCTGACAGGTTTCATGTATTCCATCTAAATATTTTCTCCTATTTAATCAGCTGTTGATAAAACACAAATGTAAAACATGGAATTTAACCACATTTGACACATTAATTTGAAGTCCAGCTGAATGGAAGAAGCTTGCAATCCATGGAACTGAAGAAGAGCTGTTTTACAAAAGGTGATTTTTGTTATAGTAAAGGTATGTCAAATGGACACAAAAATATAACACCCAAGAGATAACCGTAGAAAAAGAACTTGTAGTTTGAAGAGGAAGGGGTAGAGAGCACTTCTGTCTGGTGAGAGGATCTTCTTAGAAAATTCGGTTAGATAGTATTTCAGCATGGTACCCTAAACAAAAGTAGACAAGAGTTTCTGTTTGACTCGTGGACAGTGGGTGGTTTGAACATCGTAGCAAAATTGCTGATAGACAAAATATATTATAAACACGTGTGAGTTTTGCTGTGTAATCCTTAAAGATTAGAGGCTTTTTGAAATGTGGCTCTTATAAATAGTGAGCATGAATTTAGATACTCATTACTGGCATCAAAAATGTGGATGACTGAACACCTCAGTCATTTTCAATTTTGATGCAATGCACAGGCCAGCAGTCCCATCTTGTAGTGTCTGTGCTCAGGTGAAGATGACAGCTCTCAGGCTTGTCAGTGATCAGGTAGAAAAGTTACTCTGAAAACCTGCTTGTAGAGGCCTAGATGTGCACAACAAGATTTCTTTTGCAAATTTCAGTGGTTGCCTGGCCCAGTCCTTAACTGTGCATGCCTCTCCTTCCTTTCTTAATAGGTGTGCTCTGTTCTTATTTGAGGTTCAGCTGACTGAACCATCAGGCTGGGCACTTGCAGCAGCCAGGTGTACTTCACTGGGCTTTGACAGGAGCCTTTTTTTTTCCTTTCTTTCCTTTTTTTGCCCTTTAGGTGATGGGCTGCACCTGTGAGGGAGCTCTTGTGACTGCAGTAAGTGGAATGTGAGATTACAGGGGCAATGGCTACCCTTTTTGAAATGGGTTGAACATTTTTTCTATGGTTCACTGATAGAGTCAATGAGCTTTTGTAATTAACTGTACTTAGACTGAATGGGGTTTCTATTAAAGTAGTACTGAGCAATGTCTTTCATAGCCATAGAGACTGGTTCTGGGGTGTGAACAGCAGGTTGGGCAATAACCCCTACAGTTTAACTCTGCTAAGTCATGCCAGCTTTAAAGATACATTGAAAATGCTTTTATGGCTGGTGTCATCTCTGCGTGGGAGCCAAAAATGTGGCTTAGCAGAGCAAGAATCAAATTTTATTATTTGGTTTGGCTCTGGTTCACAGCAACCATTTTGAGAAAGTCACATCTGGGTCAAATTTTCCCCCATAAATGGAAATAATAATGCTTACACTATTTCTGTGAAGTGTTTGGAGATTCCTGGATGAAAAGTATAGGGTCTGATTTTCAGTCACTGGGATCATGGGTTATAACTCTCTACCTTCTACTGTTAAGTACTGAGTGTGATTTATAGAGAGAATATAGTCAGGTGCTGAAAGATCAACTTAAGAAACAGATGGAAAACTGCATTTCTCATTTCTGACTGACCACTCAGACTCATCAGATCAATGGCTCGCAGATGTGGTTAGGAGTTGACAAAACATCCTTGCCGAGCCCACCAGGTGGTGAATTTTGATAAATAGAGGATGAGGGTAGAAAATGTAAAAGTTGGATTGCTAGGATTCTGTGGTGAACCTGTCGTAATCACATGGGAGCTGCTCAGTCTGGAACTTTTGGTACTTCAGGAAGCGTTTCTGCAGTGGTATAGTAGATTGTTTGTGCAGGGACTTAAGACCTGCAGAAGAAGCCAGAAATATGGAAGTTGTATTGCAAATTCTGCTGGTTGAAATCATTGCACATAATCTGACTTGAGCAGAGATTTGAAGAGGATTATTAAAATAGGCATTCAGGACCCAACTTGCTCTCTAGTCAGCAGCCAGTGTTTGAGACTGGAGGTTGGGGAAGAAAGTTTTAACCTCTTTGTGGTCATACAAGAGTGCCACGGGGGGCATTCTTCTGGTTGGCCAGTCCATAAAAGCAGAAAAAAGGCTGACATACACCAGTTCTTTCCCTCTTTTTCTATTCAGTAATTTTTTCATTTACTCAAAATATTGTTTGTGCAACTTGTATCAGTTTGTATATTAATAACAGAGATGTTAAGACTGTTGATAATTTTGTAAACTTGTAATCTTCTTAGGTATTATGTTTAGAATCTAGCAACAAGAGAACTTCTAGTGTAATTATCATTTTAAGATATCAACCAACTTTTGGTGACAAATCTAAATCATCTCTGATTTTAGATAAATCTTTTGCCCAGGATTTGTTTTGGCTT
>VZTT01008600.1:252848-280009 GCA_013400855.1 Buphagus erythrorhynchus | reverse complement strand
TATCCCCCAACATTAATTTTTTTCAAGAAAAAAGCTAAACAAATCTAATAAATTAATTGACAGCTTTAGTTACATCAATTTATATTAGGGATAAACTGTCAAGAAAAACGTTAATCAAGAAACAAACATTGCAATATTTATGCAACTATCCTCAGTATTAAAAACAAAAGGACAAACCCCAGAAAATGTGTGATGAATAATGCAGTTATTTCTAGATGGAATTAGTTGTTATTTGAAGTTCTGTGTGTCACATCACAATAGTTTTTAGGATATGAAGTGACAGGAAGAGCTGGAGGCCAGTCTCTCCCAGTGAGTGCCTGTCTGCTCCTCATGCTCTTTGTAAAGGTAGCAGGAGTTTCATCTGGGAAGTCCTTGCATAAACAGCCCTGGTGTTTTTTAGAGCTGGATTGGTTTGAATTTATGATTTTGAAATTTTGGAGAAAATAGAGGTCAGAGAGGGTGAGATATCTCAAACCAAAAGCTCAAAATGAAAGCAACATGTCTGAAATTAGGGAAAAGAAGCATTTTCTGCTTGTCTTGGCCAGTGTTCCAAGTATGTACTTGAAGGACTTGGCAGTATTTTAAGTATCCATTAACACACTTCTCTTTTGGAATTACTACCACCAAAAGGGCTCAGACTCAGGGGAGGTGTGCAGTGTACAGCTGCAGAAGCTGACACCAGGGCCACCACCTGAGCTCTTCTCTTGGTGGCAGCACAGAGGTCAGCCTGTCACCTGACCTTGGTGACCTTGGTGGCTTTGTAAACACTCACATCCAGTCTTTAAAAAGGACAGTAGCTGAGCTGTGGCAAACAGGATGGCTAAAGCCACCTGTGCCTCCCTCCAGTGACACAAACAGCTCTTTCCCTGTCTTTGTCACTGTCTGCTCTCTTTCACTGAACAAGGGAGGCAGGAGGAGAGAGAGGAGCTCTGAATTACACACTGCTGGCCTGGACACTGTCAGGTTTGCACTCTGAACCCAGTGTCTCCAGTATGGTGGCCACTGAATATCCTTTGTCAGTCGTGTGTTCAGCTTTAGGGCACAAACATCATTATTTATGCTATGGAGGAGGCTGTGTCACAGGGGCCAGGTGTGAATTATTTCTGGAAATCAATGGTGATCTTTTGCAATGTAGCCATTGACAGTAGCCCTAGAATAGATGGATCTGTGGGGTGTTCTTTCTTTGCAAAGAGTGAGATATGCAGGTATATGGAATTTTTATGTCTTTATTTCTCCCTACCAGTCTGTATTTTCTGAACCAACACCCAATTTTCAAGATGTTTTCTGTTCCTCTGACCAACTTTCTAGTCACCAGGTTCTTCCTAAGTACCTTATGATTTATTTGAGTGGTATCAAAAGATATGCTCATTTCCAAAGTGCTTGGAAAAGTGTCAGGTGATTTCCATTATACAACCTACCCTGTTTTGCATGAGGAGAACAGGTATTCACAAAGAGTTTATGGAAGTTCAGAGCTCTCAAACTGCCAAAATTACTTTCAGAGTTCAGAGTCTGAGTCTGCCTCCTTTCTTGGAATTTTCTGACATCCACAGGTGTTCCTTTGGAGTCTGCAATATTTCATGAGCTGCAACATCTTTCTCATCCATTTTCTATCTCAGAAGTGAGGGTGGATGTGTCTCATTGGTTCCATGCCCCGAGAGGAGGGTATATTATCCAGAACTGCACACATGCACAGGATGCATGCCCCATGCAGTATGTAGCCAAGGTTTTAGCTGAAGCTGTAGATTTTCATCCCAGGGTGAAAGGCTAAGTTTCCTGAAGAACTTACAACTCATTTGAATGATGTCACTGCTATTTTTCTTCTATGTGTTCAGGGACTATGAATTGCCATAACTTGTTCTAACATTAGCAACCCTCCAAATTCTTCTCCTCTGTGCCATAAGTTACAACACATTAATCACCCTGCTCTTAGATATTCTAGGGAAAAGGAACTTGTTTTCGTTTTATTTGCTCTTTCTGATATATGTCAAAAGTGTGCTTGTGTTTATTTTTTTTTCTGCAAGGAAAGAAACCTTTTAGCTTTCATTCTTTCCTCTTACAGAAATCAGCAATGTCAAGTAAGGTCTTCCCTTTTTATGCTGATGTAGGTCCCTCATGATAAAAGTAAGATATGACTCATACATATGTTACTGCAGAAACATCTCTACACAAATAGGCTGAGGTAAAAGCACTCTTTTATATGATATGCAGTGTGTGTGTCCTGACTGAAAAACAGGGCAAGGTGTGAGTGGGTCTTGTGCAGGGCTTTGGCTGAGTTTGATTTCCAGTGAAGCTGTGGCACTGGCTGCACTGCAGGGCCACTCCAGGATCCACAGCACGGGCATGTGACAAGAGATCCCACCCTAAACAGCTGCATCTGGCACGTAGGGACTTACAGTGACACAGGTAGCAAAGATGTGGCTTAAATGTGCCCAACTGGGGGAGCTGGAGAGAGCTGGAGAGGTTCAGGTTCAGTGTCTGACAGCACTGCAGTAGTTAGGAATCTGTGCAGCCCCTTCAGACTGCTGATAAGGGAATGACAAGCTCAGAAAAAGTTGACTAACACCAATTTGACAGAATTTGTTTTTGACAGACCGTTTTGTAATTTTAATTCCTCCTGAGACTTTTAATAGCCTAAAATAGCTCAGTTATGATTTTACTTATCCCTGTAGCAAGCAAGGGATCAGGATATCAATGCTGACTTCCAGAGCAGTAACTGAACATTAGGGTCATCCCTGAAGAATTCTATGCATAGGTAGATGGTTAGGTGCAACTCTAGACTTGTTCTATACCATTTTATCATGGTACAGTGATTAGAAATGTATTATAAAATATAACCCTCCAGGCTACTCATGCTAAAAGTGACTAAACAGTAATCATATCATTTTTCTCTCTGTGCATATCTAATGGGAACAGAGTACAAGTAATTACTGTACAAAGGAAAAAACATCTGTTGTGAATACAATATAGGAAAGATAAGTAGCTGAACTGTGTATCTGAGAGTGTTTCCAAGAACAATAAATGTACTATATGTATTCAAGCTTGAAATGTGTTGCTATGGTAGATACATTAATTACTAAAATAGCAGCACATGAGTGAAAAAAAGGCTTAAAAGTCATTCTGATATTGTGAGGGGAAGCAGTGTGGAGCAGAGGGCGATCTGTCTTTTTAAAGTAAATACGTACCTGAACTCTTTTTGCTGGCACAAAGGCATTTTGAGATTATCTGGACTATTTACAGCTCCCTCCTCTGTATCTGCCCGATGCATGAGGGACTGTGAGGCAGGAGAGCAGGGATGACTTCTTCATACCTGTCCAGTCAGTCTGTTCCCTTTGTTTCCCACCTCCTGGCTAAAGGGCTGTCTCCCATCCAGCACTGAGCAGAGCATTGTTCTCAAGGAAGTGCCCACTCTCCCCTTTGACAGCAGGCAAAGCTATTCTTTGTCACTGAGCTCTGCTGTATCTGCATATTAAAGACATTTTTGAGATTTTTTTTTTGAGCCTCACAGTGACCATGTGCTTTGAAAAATAAATCTGTCACCTGAGTGTGTAAGCAGACAAGTTTCCTGACTCCTGAGACATTACAAAATATTACTAGAGGAAAAAAAGTAATCTGCCAGTATCTAGTTCCCTGGAAACCTCATGGTCAGTTCAGGTGTTTAGAGAAAACAGCTGTATGGAAAACTGTTGGATATTTAAATGGTCATTAGAAAAAATTCAAAGCTCATAAGCCTTTGCACAGATGTTCTGAACTGAGAAGTTGGTGCCAGAGGTACAATTTTCTCCCAAATTAAAATCAGTGTCAGACCTCATCTTGAATGGCAATATTAGAAGAAAATGTCAGTAAGATCTAGCTCAGCCATTCCTTCAGAGTTAAAGGACAGTTGGAGCAGCAGTGTAGGAACCTCTGTGGGGCAGCAGCAGAGCATTTTCTCAGTTGTTCACCTTTCCATCACATGCAGTTTAAATTTATTTTGAATGATGCTAAGACATAAAAGGCCCAAATACCACAAAACATATTGGTTTTATGTAATTCTGAGATCAGTGGAAGAAAAAAAATGCCAAGAGAAAATCCAGGGGGAAAATATATTTTGTAGTCACAGAATTAAAACACAGAACAATATTCCAGATTAAAAATACTTTTATACCTTACATAAAAACATGTATACACACACAGAGTGTGTCTGATGCCAAATATGTTAGTGATGCCCACCCAGCTTTTGTGGATGCAGAGGTGGTGTCCAAAATGTAAAATGACATTCAATGAAATAAGTTTTGGAAAGGCAGAAAGAATGGCTTCACTTCATCTCTGGCTCTGAAACATAACGATTACTGTGTAATTGTCAATGAATAATTTGCATTTTTATAGTTTTTCATTGCTGGATGCATATGCAGGAACAAGATTGCCTACAGCATGGGTTGCTTTTACTGTTCCATTCCCTTTCTCCCCACAGAAGTCCATTCCATAAGAAGACTGTTATCCATAGCAGGAAAGCATCAAGATGCTTCCTGGAATCCTGGACACTCACCTCTTTATCAATAACCACAAAATAACAAATCTACCTATGATCAAAATTCTTCTAATAATCAATGTTAACTTCTATAACATCTGCAAAATGGGAATTTATGCGTAAAATTAATTTGGGGGGGAATCTAAGTTTTTATGGAAACAGCTTCCACAAATAATTAAATATAAAAACAGAGGAGAAGAGAAAAGATTAAGAAGGAGAGAAAAGGAGAAAGAGAAAAGAATATATTTCTTGCAATTTTTCTTAAAGCTTTGCCATTTCAGCATATGACAGTCCATTCCTTCCTAGCCATATGTCTCAGGTATTTTCATATGAAGTTGAGTTCTTATAAAGATGCTCAATATTTGTTCAATGATTATTCCCCTTTAAATACTGTTGTGGTTTCTGTGAACCTTCCATCCAGGTGGTTTATAAATATAATACAGTACTTTTATTAAAGGAAAGAGCTGCAAGCAGAACTCTGAAGAGACCTTATTCATGCACAGTTCAAGAGAATGAACAGAAAGTCAATTAGCTAGCTGTAAAGATCTCAAGGAAAGCAATTTTAGGGGATAAATCCAGAATTGAAAGACTGGAGAGGAAGCAGACTGGGACTGGGTGATTAAAATTTATCAGTGGGGCTAGAGACCAGCAGTTCTGTTCCATGAACATAGACCATCAGCTCCCTAATCCACTGAGCTCTAATAACCACAGCTATAACAGGGCTGTTAATGGGGGCTGGTCAAACTGGATTGAAGCAACTTGGCCAGACCCCAAAGAGACTTGGTGCAGCACCCTTTCCATCAAAGTTTCTGATAGGAAAGCAGTAGCATAGCTGAATATTGTAGTAGTAGTTGGTTTTGGCGACTGTTACCCTTAATGCTTCATTAGAAGTGCAGCTTCAGTGGTAGAAAACCACTGAATGGTGGAGAATGTTTAGCCAGTGAAAGAGAGTTGATATTTCAAACTCTAGAGAAAGAATGAGTAGCTGGTCTTATCTCATTTTTTTCCTTGTGAAAGATAATGCTGGATTATTCCTACCACCAAAGGAGGTGAGGATATTTGCTGTAGTAGATTACATTTCTTTTTCCTTATTCCAGGTTCTCTGGGGAAACGAATGTGAAGCTTGCATTTTCACTTACTCTGCTGTTGACCCCAGTCTTATTTAGGCATTGCTTGGTTATTTTGTTTCTTTTAAGATACATTTCTCTTTCCCTGTCTCTAGTGTCTTGATGTGCTTCTCCAAAGAAGTGGCTGTCGGAACGAGCTAATAGTGAGAGTCACAGATGGACAGGCTGCACTTTAGAGCTGGCAGATGGGGACTTGAGACAGGAAGATAAATCTCTTTCAGACTGCTGGGTTAGTGGGGAGAGTTGATTAGGGGGTCTCTGAAGTAAACACACACTGCTAGGTGTCTGAGGAGCAGAGGGATGGAATGATGGTTCTGGTGGAATTGAGAGGTGTGCTCAGCTGCCTGAGTCACTGCTGTGGGCCAGTGGGCTGTGTGGGGTGGCACAGAGCAGGCTGGCCCAGGGCAGCAAAGCTGCTGTGGTCACACTCTGCAAAAGCAAGCCATGGGATCTGAAAGCACCAGGGAACAGAGTCAGGGACTTAAGGACTTAGGAGACAGAGACATCCTGCCTTCAAACACACTCTTGTCAATTCCTGCCTATTCACATTTATGTTTTCTTCCTTCTTGTGTGCAAGGAAAATATCCTACGAACAGGCAGAATGTCATTTAAATGTCACCACTTGCTGTCCTTTTGGCTTGAAAGGAAAATGAGAAGAAGGATTAGTTATACCAGGGCCAGAGGTGGGAGTCCTTTGCCTTTCCTTTCCTCTTCAGTGTCAGCAGTAGAGCCCAGAGAGAGCTGTGGCTCAGGCTGAGCTGTGTCTGTTCCACAAACACACTGACACACCTGCAGACATGGTCCTTGGTGACACTGGCATCCCAGAAAAATCTCCTGCAGATAATCAGGAGATCAGTTTACTGGTCTGGTTCTTTTAATTCTGCTTCCCACCAATGCCTAGTGGCAGGGCTCAGGAAATGTTATTTTTACCAAAGCTGAGGATTTTGTGTATATTATTGAACAGGCAAGAGTCAACATCCAAAAATTAAATTAAATAATTTACCCTCAAGCTTTGCAGAAGTCAGCCAACATGCAAAAGTTTGTATTTTCAGAGCACATGAGAATATGTCTCTATTCTTTAATGGTGTTTTATATGTCCCTTACAAACTGCCACCTTCAGAAACATCAAATACATTCCTTGGTAGCTGTTGTAATCAAGCAGTTTTCTAACCTTCTTTTAGGAAAATAGAAGACCGGAAATCACTTGCACAGATATTCAGTTTTTCTTTTCTGTGAATAAGTCATGGCAATACAAGGGGATATGATGGGAATGCTTTTAACAGAGCTGTCTCTCTTCTACAACATTGTTACAAAAGGAGGGAAGTCAGAAAATACCTACTTAGTATTGCATCATTGTGCTAATCCTTGCTTGTTTCCCACATGATGGTCTCTGTGATGTTTCAATTTGAAAAAAATGCAAAGCAGGAAGGTATTTCTTCTGAAGTTTTAAAATACAATTTGCATTGTCACAAGCCTTCCACTGTGAACATATTTAGTGGGTTGAACTGCATTTCCTTCCCTCCTGTTCAGCTCCAATTTCCTTGCTTTAAAGTTCTCTGTTTCTTCCAACAGCAGCATGATCCATGGCCATACACAAGGGTTGGACTTTTCTATCTTTTCCTTACCTGCATCAGTATTGACAGGCACATGCCTGTTTTAAAAAAGGCACCTGGTCTTTTCTAAGCTGTGTCAAATCCTGAGGCAGTTCTTAATCACTTTCTTAGGGCACAAAAAAGCAAAGGGAAAAGTTGAACTTGGTGAAGTTACCACTTCTGTTTCTGAGTCTCACAGCGAATGTTGGTGCTTTGTCTTCCACAGAAAGAGGCAGAGGGTTGGATTTATTTGATATTTTCCCCTGCCACATAATGAAACCCTTAAATCGATAAGAAGGAGAGATAAGTAGAAATTAAACTGAAAGAGATAGATAGATATGTAAGGCTAAAATAAATTCTTCATTTTGTTTCTGCATTGGAGTGTGGTCAGACTTTGGCTTGAGCAGAGGAAATGCCCAGGAAGTTTGGACATGGAAAGACACCTAGGACAGAGACCATGCAGTCTCCTGGCAATCTCTTGAGGGATGTGCTCCTCTGAGCAGACTGAGATCCATATAAATGTATTTAATAAGTATCATTTGTTGTTTCTAAAACACAGAACACAATGAGTCCTGCCAGGGATCTTTAGTCCCTGATCAGAGAGAAATTTCTTCATTATTATTAGTTAAGCATTACTTCAGTATCAGCTGAATATGCACAGCTTGTTAAAACAATTTTCATGTTCTAAAAGTAGATTAATTTTAAAGGGTTATCCCTTCAAAATCCCTTTGCTACCCTTTAGAGTTATCTTACTAAGGATAAAAGGATACCAAAGACTTGTGCCTGTCAAACATCCAAAAGACAAATTAGTACATATGGATTTATTGACTTCATTTCACTAATAAAACCTGCTTCTGTGAGTAGCAGTTGTCTCAGCCCCTTGCTAGTGATTGGTATGTCATGTTCTGCTGACAATTCCAACCCTGGGACTCCTGAAGACCTCATCAGATCTTTGTTTTTGGCACAAGAAATTAATCTATTATTTCTAACTTCCAGGGAAATTATGATAATTTAAACTCTCTTTGGTCCCTATGTGTAAACTTTAAATTTATCATTTTAATATAGGTCAATTTTGAAGTTGCTGGAATCTTCAAATATAACATTTACACTAGTCTTATTTAAAAGATTCACTGCAGTAAGCTTTCTTATTTATTCTTGGAATATTATTTATTTTTTGCGTTGGCAAAAATAGAGGGTGAGCTGAGATTTGAAGAAAAATCCAGAAGATGAGTGCAATCTTGAAAGTCAAACCATGCAAGAATCTATGAGTGTGTTCTTGTGTCTCTTCACACATCTTGCAGAAATTAATAGAAAGATACTGCCATTGTAACCCACATAACACAAGTGTTTTCCAAAGATAAGGGAAGACTGGTAGTGTCAGAAAGTTTTTTTTAAGATAATGCCAACTTCCTCCAAGTGTGCACTGGTGCATGAGCCTGGCTATAGGGTAAGGACAGTCACCTAGAAATGTCAGGTTTCTGTAAACAAGAAGTTAAAGTTTATTTTCAATGTGTATTTATGTATTTCCTAAAAAAACAATAACTTTATATTTTAATAATAGGCTTTTCATTCTCAATAATTCAAATATTTAATGTCCTATCAAATTTTAGTTTCCTTTTTAATAGCATAAACTACATAACTTGCATAGTATTAGGGAAAATATTTTTTACTCTTGTATATTCAGAGACACATTTTAAAATGTTTTCAAGCACACTTTTCAGGGAAATATGAATTGCACAGAATATAAATTTCCCTGATTACAACTCGGAACTCATATAAACCCTTAAAGGCAGGGGAAGGTACATAGAGAAAATGTTGCACTCTATATTGAATTTTAAAGCAGACTAAGTGTTTGCAAGTGTTTGTGCTCATATTGGCTTTCATGAATCTGAGGCCACATTTATCATTCCAGCTTTTTTTAGGATGGTCCTAATAGCTTTTTTTAGGATGGTCCTAATGCTAGATTGCACCATATTTAAAAGAAGGAAATAAATTTCCAATAAGCAGCCTCTGGGTAAGGACTGAGAGCAAAGCAGCTGCCTGCCCACTTAAATGGGAGCTGGAAGGAAGGTGTGGAGTTTGCTGAGGATGGGAAATGGCTGCAGCACAGAGACTTTGCTCATCACTCCTGCCTGACCTTCATGCACAGAGGGGCTGGCACTGGTTTTCAGAAGCTTTCTGAACCAGTGACATGTGCTGTGCTCATCATCAGGAAACAGCTGTAAGTCACACCAGCAGTTTGCTTTTGTTGTTGTTTTGGAGTTTATTTATAGGATTTGTTGCTTGCTCTGTAAACAAGCTGTATTGTTTGAGCTGCCAGTGGAGGAAATGCAGACCACTCAAAGGTGCACACTTAGTCCCAAATGCTTTTTGTTACAGTGACCTTAAAAGTTGCATGTGTCCTTCAGTGTTGACAACATACAATTAAAGAGTTGCAAATGGAAACCTAACTGAAGATCTTGTCCTTTTGATATCTGGTCAGGATTTCCACTGGTGCTAAGTAAAATTCTATCTATCCTGTATGTAAAGCAGGCTGCACAGGCTAAACAATAATTATACTTTTTATAAAGGAAGGCAAACTTCTGAAAAATCTAGGGGTTTCCCCCCATTATTTCCTTTTATATCTTTTGACAAAGCGCTCTTGATTCTTCATGAAACAAATTTTCCTTTCTTCATTAGTGCTCAAGTTTGACTGGAAAAGCCATCACTGCCAGGTGTGTGAGCCTGGGTTGTGTGGTGATTAGCAGGAGGGTAATGAATCAGCTTGAGCTCTACATCAATGGGATAAATCATGGGCTCCAGCTGAATGTAAATAATGTGTGTTGTTCTGTTTTATAGCATTCTACCAAAACCCCGTGCTTAGGAAAGAAAGATTTTAGTAATCCCCAAAAGGTAGGGATGGGAAAACTTAATGTTGGTTTGCTTGAAACAAAGTCTGAAAACTATTTTCACATTTTCTTGGTTCATGATCTTTTTCACTTCTAAATATGAATGCTATGTAAAGCTTTTTTATATGGTGAGAAAGCATTTACTTTTTCTCCTAGACTTCATAAGGGAATAGTGTAAAAACAAACACAAATCAAACCTTTATATTTTCATAAAAGCCAGATTAAATTAAAGCTTCAAAAGTTTCAAGTTCTGCTCAGAAATTCTGATTTTTTATTTACATTGCCTCTTTGTCACCTTGGAAACACTGCTCTGTGCAGAATAGCACAGTGGATATGTGGGTCCCAATTGCAGCTCTTAAATTTCTCCGTTTTAAAACATCTCTCAGAACTTGCAGATGTAGAGGGAAACTTTCCCTATGAGTATTTCAGTCCTTTTCTCCAACTTTGGTGTTTCCATTTGTTAACATTTCTTGTTAACAAAAGGAAAAAATGACCTTGAAATGTGCATGTACATCTTGCTCCACAGTCACCTTCCTGTAATTTAACAAAAACCTTTCCCCATAAGACAACAAACTGCACTATTTGAGCAATACAGGCTCTCATTGCTGATGCTGAAGTATTAGGTCTTTCCTGAGACACTGATGTAAGAGAATAGAGAGAGAGACACATATTTTGGCAAAGCAATAATTCAGCCCAGAATTTTAATACAAAGAACACCAAGGCAGTATCCTGTTATCTGAATTTTAATGACTGTATCTTTTTTATCTTGTCAGTTATAGCAAGGATGTGAGAGGTTTCATGAAACATTAATGGCTCTAACTGCAGTCCTTTCCATTTCCTTTTTTCTCTCTTTTTTTTTTGTTCTCCTGATGTGATGTAAAATATGAATTTGTGCAGTGGAACTGCTTTCTGCACAGGGATGTATTGCTTGCTTGATCTTGCAGCAGTGATTGTGGTTCCTGTTTGGGCTGGGATTCTCCACACAGGCTGCCTAGGGAGAGGGAGAGGGCTGGAGGTGTGTGGAGAGGAAGATCTTGCTGATGACAGATCATAAACAATTTTAAATACAGTCCATATTTCAGAGACTTTCCAACAAAGGGCCAGTTGGATGTTCTGCAGTAACCTCAGTCTTATCTGTAGACTGCTGCTTGCTGGCTGGATGAATTGTTCAAAAGGCAAAAAGCCACAGGAAATGTCAGATCCTATCCCCTCCTCAACCCCCTAGAAACAGGACTGAGAATGGGGTAGAGAGGGACTAAACCTGAGCAGTTTTCAGGGCTCATCAGGTGCAAGGGCACACCAAAACCTGTGGACATCACTGCAAATGCCAGGCACTGCACTGGGGCTGCTGGGCAAAGTCCTGAAGGATAATGAATTCCTGCAACAGCCAGTCTCTCACACCTAAAACCCGTGCAAAGAATTGCTGCCATTTGACTGAGTGCTCTCACACTGTGACTTCCAGGGGAGCATTGTAGGAAAATACACAGCTCCCAGGCCAAGAGAAGAAACCTAGAGGCAAACAAGCATAGCTTAGCACAGGCACAGAGGCCAAGTATGTGCAGTGCTGCAAAAAGTAAATTCAGCACTCTGATCCACAAGATGCATAACAGGAAATGTTCCTATTTATTCAGGAAGCCTGTTACAAACATAAATATGCATTGTGTGGTGCCATAATATAGTGACTATAACGTGGCAACAGCAGATGTAAGCCCTGATGTGTTTATTTTCATCCTAAGACAGTATGACACCGACATGTTCAGTGAGAGGGTGTCACCATACCACTGTGACACGTGTCATGCTGTCTGCCATTCCCTGGGACTGGATATTTGCTAGAAAATTTTCTGCCCTCCATGAGCATCATCCTGAGAAACAAACCCACAGGCTTTGGGGAGCAGAGAGACCAACAGTGGCTGTCAGTCTCTGTGCTTCATTCTCTCCTTACCTCCCCATTCCTTAGGCACCTCCATGAGCTGGGAATAGCCTGACCTCCAACAGTTTCCCTCTTGTTGTCTCTGGAAAATAGATGGCAAAAATATGGCTTACTCTTCCAGAAGCTGGAGAGCAGTTCTCTTCACTCTGTTGGAGTTTGTGTCTGTCTGGAGGTGTTGGATGAATTTGGGATATCAGGGATATGCTGAATGAGGCTGAGGCCTTCTACCATAAGTATATTTTAATTAAAGCAGAGGCCTGTGTGGAAAGGTGAACAGAGAAAGCATTAGGTGCTTTGTTTTGTGTTTCAATAAGCATTATTTCAGTTTTCTGTGATTTTCTGTTCTGGGAGCTGTGAGGAAGGCTGGAAAGGTGCACTGGGTGTATAATGGCCTGTCTGCAGTGCATGTATGATGGCCTGTGAGAAGGAGCTTGGGATTTTGTACAGTAAATAAAGCAATATTTAGTAACAGCACTGGTCTTTCAGCACTGAGTTTGGTTAACATGGGCATGCTGAACAGCTGGAGAAACAAATGGTGTGGCAATGTAGTGTGTGCTGTTTAGCCATGGACCAGTGGAGTCTGCTGCTGTTCACAGAGCCAAACTGATAAACACAGGTGTTAATAGGTCTGATGCATATTTAGACTTCATCCATTAAAATGATCTAATTTGGAATAGGCTTGCAAATGAATAATCAATTTACGTTCTCTGTGGAACAGACTTGACTGCTAGTGTACTGCAGAGCTTTGATAAAAAGAACTGCAGAAAAGGTAAGGCCCAAAGAAAGTCGATGTGAAATAAAATTCAGTTCACTCTGACTATGCTAATTAAGGGAGCTTACACATTTCACCATGATTAACTGAGATGCAGTGGTAGAGCTCAATATACGTGGGAGTTCATTTAGTTGTCTGTAGTTCTACCTTTTTATTTAACAAATGCTTCTTGATTTAAATGGAAATCTCTAATTGCAAAATGATCCCTGATGCAGCATGTCACAACAAATACATACATTCTGTTACAACAAGAAAACTTTGTCTGTTTATATTATTTTCACTATTGTCCCAGGCTTTCTTAATTCTTCCACTTTCCTTCATTCAGCATGAAGTTCATGGTGTGTCTGTCTGAAACAACAACAACAAAAAGAGATGCCTATTATCAATGAATCAGTGGCATTTACAAGTGGGGTTTAAACAAATCTGCTGTAATAATGGTGGATGGTTTGTTTGAAATCTGAGTTTTCTTCCTGATAGAACCAGGAAAGGTTTTGATGGGAAAAAAAAAAAAAAAGGTGACATTTTGTACTAGTTGACATCACTGTATTTCCCTGGACTCTAGAGAGATTCTCCTTATTGCAGAATCAGAGCCATCATTAGGAGATTAAGGGTTTATATGACAGGCAGTTAATAGAAGGATGTTTGTGGGAGGAATGTCTGGTTTTTCTAGGGTAAAAATGGAGGGAGAACATGAAGGAAAGGAAGGGTAAAACAGAAAAAGCCAGATAAAAGGAAGGGAAAAATCCCCAGAATCAGAGTAGGTCAGTCTGAGGATTCCCATGCACTGCTGTTTTGAGAAGGAGACTGGATTTGCATGCAGTGTAGTGAACAGTAGAGGCACCCTGTGCCTGGCTTGGTCTGTCCCCATCAGTGCAGCAGCAGAAATCCTTGCCTTCAGCATTAATCTGGATTCACTGAAAGCAGTGCATGCAGGGGAAATGCTTCTGTTGCTCTAATATTCTTTGGGAAAACAGGAAGCACTTGCAATGGAAAATGTGCAATATGAGTGATGAAGAGGGTCACTGAGGTTCAGTCCTGCAGAAAAATTTTGTTTTCATTTGTTGTCTAAGTATAAAGCAGGAGGGAGATAATATTTTCCTTATGTCAAAGCTGATTGTTCTAGAAGTAATGTGAAAACCCTAAAGTTGGGGAAACACATTAAAAGGAAGGACATGACAGCCAAAGAATAGAACACAGACTAGGACAATACTTCCTGTCCCATTTATTAAATGCTATTTATAGTTTCAGCTAAGAATATATGTGCAAGGCCTGATCATATATAGAAAACCACACTACACTAAAAAAATGATTTTCTGATCCTATATAGGACTTTATTAATAACTGGCAGCTTTATCACAATATACATTAATTACATGTAGAGCTACATTTGCATAACACCACAGCTGCCGTTTAAAGCAAAAACACACTCAGATGTTTGGCAGATCTAAGCATTTTGTCTGGATTTCAGAAAATGTGCCTGTTAGAAGATTTAAGTAGACCATGAAATAAGACAATCTCCCTGCTGTTTTTGCCCATGTAATTCATTCAGCACAGGTGAGGAGGAGATACCAAGTACCAAAGGAGTTATATTCTTATTGCCCTGCAGTTGCTGGACAGTCTGTTTTCTCCACTTGGCATTAAATTCACTGCAAAGGTACTACCCTATGTGGTATGTTCAGAATGTTCAAACAATGCAGGGAATTTTGGGGGTTTCTGTTTCATTGGGTTTTTTTAAATTTTTTTCCTTCTGCCAAATATCAAGTCCTCAAACAGAAAATAACGACATATATATGTATGTATAATTCCTATTTCATAGTGATGAAAGTTTCTTTGTCATTATTTCATAAACCTGTGAATTAATGTCCTGCCAGATGTGTAATATTTTAAATAATAGCTGGCTGTGGAGGCAGGAGGTGTCATTTGCCTCAGGACAGACAGAGCAGAGCTCCCCTGTGAACCATTCTCAAGCTTGTTTTAGATGCTGTGGGGTGCCACATCCTGCATCTGTCACACTGCTGTGCAGCACTGCCAGTGAAGCCTGCACATGAGGCAGGGCTTGCTTCCCAGACCAGTGCCATCACTTTATGTCTGTGTGGTGGAGCTCCTACCTCTTCCTGAGTTCGTGTGCTGAAATGTTGACTTTTCAGAAATTCCTGCCATGTGAGTAAGTGCAAGAATAGCAAGAAAAACAGCAAGTGTTGAATGCATTCATTGCTTCCAACTCAGCTGCTGAGTATGCAGTGCTGTTGTTTCTGACATACTGCTGTCTTGTGTAATATGTTTGTGCTTTTCTTTCCTTTGCACTAAATTATTGTGTTTATGGAGTAACTGGAGCCTCATTCACCATTGCACAGAGCACTGTCCCAGACTCTGAGTTGAGCATTAGGTTTCAGGCAGGTTTTGAGGATGTTTGAGGACCTATCATCTTCATGCAGCTACTGTTCTCTGTAACAAATTTGTGTTAAGTACTTGCCCTTAAGTGTTTCTATTGCTGGAGTCCAATTTCCAGAAAGTCATCTGTCCA
The DNA here is from genome assembly GCA_013400855.1 of Buphagus erythrorhynchus. NCBI lineage: Eukaryota > Metazoa > Chordata > Aves > Passeriformes > Sturnidae > Buphagus > Buphagus erythrorhynchus. Next base: position 264,669 of record VZTT01008600.1, on the reverse strand, counting down.
TTAAATACTGGTTGCACAGTTTTTTTGTCTCATATCTCTTGTTCAATTTCTACTGAGAAACTAACTTCGGCTGAGTTGCTCCAGGTATAAATCAGTATAATAGAAAGCAGAATTTGTCCCTTTCCTTTTCAGCCAAATCGTGTGCTTTCAGTGTCTAGAAAACTATAATCTTCCCTCTTTCTGACTTGTTTGATGCTTACCAGAATCCCCTGAAATATTCTACAGAGATTAAATAATCCGCCTTACTTGCTGCCTAAGCGATGTAATACCACATCTTTAAATACTTGCACTGCTGTGCAGCTTGCTATTTCAACAATTTGCTGTTTAAATTCTCCTTCTGCAGGTATTGCAGGTGAAATACCTGTAAAACTGTTGCTTAAAAAACACATGTAGGGATAGGTGCTCTCCTCAAAGACTGAACACCTTTGCTCCTGTTTGTCTCTTGCCTTTCATTTTTGCTTTATAAGCAATGTACTTTTCTGTCCAACCCTTGCACATTATTCATCCATCTCACCTCATTTTCAAGACCTTCTCCTGAGCTTGGAATTCCCCCTTGGACCAGAACAGTCTGCCACCACTTTTTTCTCTAAGACCATCAGTATTTAGTGACCATGTTTCCACTGCTGATCAGAAGTTCAAAACTTTTTGGGCAACTTGCCTATCTCATATTAACCTGAAAACCTAACTATCAAATGTCAGCTTCCTTTTGAGTCAGCTGGTAGAAACTGATGTAATAGGCTGGAACTGGGAAAGTATGGTGCCTGGTGGCCTGGGCATGTGCATTGTGCTAATCCAAATGGAATGGGATGAATACAGAGCTCCTGAAAGTGAGGTGTGATTTGGGTCCCAAGTAAAATGTGCTCCGGTTGTGTTCCACATAAGAATGTGGAATATTCCATGCTCCTCTCCCTGGGGCTGTGTGGCACTATAAACAGGCAGCAGTTGTATGTCTGAATTTAAGCCAGAAGTAGGTTAACTGCAAGGAGAGTCGAGATCAGCCCCAGTTAATCCCAGGTCCTGGAGCAGCAGCTCTCACTTTCTTAAAGTGAAAATCTGCTGTGCATAAGACATAATCTCTGTGTTAAAGATGGTATTTATGTTGAATATAAGTGATGATAAGCCTTGTGAAGATATGGCAGAGTGCCAGGGTGGCACCAGGCTGTTCTTGCTCCAGGAATCAGGAGGGCTGGCAGAACACAGTGCAGGGCAGATACTTGCCCTTGTTGTATGCACAAGTGCCACCCAATGCTGTTCCACGTATTCTCATTTGCTAATGCCTATCCTACAGTGAATGGAAATGACTCTGCCTTTCTCACCAAGTAACCAGGGATGCAAACATGTCCCCAGACAAACCAAGCAAACTAAAATTAAAATCCTGATAGAATCCATGTAATGATGCAACAGGGTCAATTAATGAAACCACATGGATTCCTGGGTTTGCCTAATACTCACCCAACTTTCACAGATGTTTACAACAGGAAAGTTTCCTTGATCTGGGTTCAGATTAGGGTTTAGGCTTCCCCACCTTATGAATTTTCTCATTTCAGAGAAAGCTAGTGGAGAAGATCAGGTATTTTTAAATTCCTTTTTTACGAAAGGTTTTGGGGTGCAGAAAAATAACCTGTAACCACTTCTGCCTAGTTCTTTATTATTTCATTCATTTAAGCAGCTATTCTTAGGTTCAAGCAAACAAAGCTTTCCTGTTTTCCATAGTTGCATAATTAATCTGTAAGAACTTTGACATTTCAAAGAATGCGCTGTTCCTAGCCTTTGCTGCTATCTGAATATTTCTCTCTAGATTTCTGGCCTGATATTTACACTTAATGAATGAACATGAACTCAGACTCTTGAGGTCTGATTAGGTTTTTTGTGACTGACTAAGCCACAGAGGATAAAATTTTAGGTATTATTTCTTTATTAATATCTAGTCTGCTCCAAATTGCAGTGGTGAAGAATTTGCTGGATCCCTTAGAAGGTGTGAACAGTTCAGGATTTGGGCCTCTTGGCTGCAATAGCAGCAGGAAAATTTCCATTCTGGTATTGTCTGCCATGCTTCAAACTGGTGTAAATTTTCTTACAGCACAAAACTTTACACCTTGTGTAAACTTGTGAGGACCACGGGTGAAAGAACAGTGAGACAAAGCTGGGCATTTCTAGGCCCATACAGTGAATGAAATCATAGTTAGGCCATTGGTTGTACATCTCACAATGTGTGGTTTTATTGGCAGACGACTGAGAAATCGAGAAGTTTACTTTTGATGACCTCTCTTGTTTTTTTCATGGTAGCATGAAGACTGGTACTGCCACCCCAGGGCATGTGCTACAGAAATAATCACATTCCCCTAGTCTGTTGAAAGTGCAAAGAAAAAAATGAGTGTAGTATATTCTTTTTTTCTTTCTATCTTTTTTTCCNTTTTTTTTTTTTTAATATTCTGGTATGCTTAATGGAATTGCATATGTGTCTCTTTGAAGAGCAATTGTTCAAGAACATTGTTTGCTACCAGAAGTCCACTGGAAAATTGCAAAGAGTTGCCCTGTGCCCCATGAAATTCAGTCCCCAGGTACCCACTGGGAAAGAAGATACTGTGTAAGTCAGGGCAAGGATCCAGTGAGACATCACCCAGACTGCAAATTGGGTGGTAATTATATAAAATCCTGGGTATTAATTACATAATACAAGATATTGCACTTCCTGGTTAAACTTGGGTTCAGCATGTGTAGCTGAAGAAGGTAAGTTACCTCAGCATTTATTGATCTATTTACTTAGGCAGCACTGCTTCCCTCACTTCCTCCCTGGATCTCTGATATGGCTGTGTTCCACTCAGAATAAAAATAACAGTCTCCTTGAGATTATCCCTGTAACTGAGGGTCTGCAAGCAATAGAGGTGATTGACATTAACTTCAGTGATATTTGGACTTAGCACAGGAAGAGCTGCAGGAAATCCCTGGAATGCCAGGCTTTAACATGCTGGGTAGCACTGGCTGGTGATCAGCTAATGATGAGGTGGGCTGTACTTGTTAGAGGAAACATTTTCTTAATGGCAGAAAAAATTCCCTTTGGACACTTAGCAAACCATCCCCTTGGAGGCTTCACTGCAGCTACAGGTACCATCTCCTCTATCTGTCACCTGCAGGCTCTGCTCTGTCCTGCTGCACTCCCAAAGATCTCTGTGGCACCACAGCAGCCCAGCTGTTGGCATGAGCAGAAGGGAGCTGCTCAGCAGAAGCTGGCAAGGGCATCCCAGCAGCCCAGACCTAACCTGCTAGCAGACACAGAGCCCACTGATCCAGAAAGTGTTGGCATTTCAAGGTTAAGGGCACAATCTGGAGTTGTTATGTGAGAGGGCCATTCCTGTGTTCACAGAGAGCGTGCCTAATATGTATCTAGCTTTACTAAATATGTACAACTTTTATTCAGTAAGTAATGCTGCATGGATGGAATGCTGAAAATGTTATTTATGGATAAGAAACAATGGATAAGTGTTTGGCAATAAGCCTGTGTGTGTGTGTGTGTGTAGATGCTGGTGTTGAATTATCAGTGAAAACAGTCCTTTAATTAACATGTGAATGTATTTCATTGAGATTATGTGTGATTTCATACCCTGGTAGCTCCACAGAAGGCAATGGGGTGCTGTATGCTACTAGAATAAAACCAAAACATTAAACTTAATCTACTCGTAAAATCAGGGAAAAAAATGCTAACTCATTCTCCTTGGTCTCTGTATGTGAAAACCTTCTGTCTGTCCTGTGAAGACATACACATAGACTCTTCCAGGGCAGAAAAACCAGAATTAAAAATGGGAAGAACTATTGTTAAACACAAAACTGCCCATGTTGCATTTCTGAATATATATTAATCTTTGACTATGAGGGCAACTCTCAAGAGTGGTTCAGTTTTGGGTTTGTCAGTCTTCTGGAAAGAAATTGTCACCATCTGCAAAGGCAGCAAAAACCTCATAGAATATTTATAAGAGTATGTTTTCGTTTTACTGTATAACTCTGATAAAATCATGTTCTTATTAGCATACAGCAGTTTTTGTAGGTAGGAGGTGACATCATAAAACCTTTTCATGAGGATTGGGTGAAGATATTTGGTAGAATCAGTAATTCATTCTTAAATACAATAGAGAATAATTCACTTTTGATCATCCAACCAACAATCTGGTTTTCAGGGCTTTTTTTGAGTAAAATAGATGAAATCTTACATCTGGATGTTTTCAAAACATCATTAGATCTGCTTTTATTTTTTCCTTCTATCATCTTAGAACATACTCTCGGCCTAACAGCGCAGGCTAATCATGAACAAGATGCACACAAGAGATAAATTCAGTCAAAAAGGGTTATCAGCTGGTCACTGCTAAATTTGAATGGCACTAAAATGGAAATACTTCAAGTATATCACAATTTTGTTGTTCTTCATAAAGCAGTGAAGTAGCAGGGTGTCCAGTGCCAAAGCTTTGCTTTACCCCTGTGTAACTGAGCTAAGAATTCTGAATGAAAACTCCTGTGCAGTTACACTAGCAACTTTTTTCACATGTTGAGACAGAGCTCTAATACAATTTTCATTAAACATGTCATAATATTTGCAACACAGACATTCATTTTTGTAGTCTTTTAGAGAGGTTAAAAGAAGTAAACTTAGAAAACTCCTTATTCTTTACTTTCTTTCTTAATCTATTGCAGGTAATAATTTTTCTCCCAACAATAGACTGTAATTTTGTTATGCCTGCAGAAATTTCTGTATGAATGTGCTAACAGGCATAATTCTCTAATAGCATGATAGATCCATAATAGATTTAGTTAATCTTCTGTTACATTGTCTCTGAGCTTTGCTCATTAATTACAGTGAAACAGCACAGGATTATATGTCTTGCACTAAACTGCTGTTGCTGGGATCTGGCCTCATGTAGGGGCTGCCCCAGTGTCAGATGAAGTCAAATCACAGCTCCCATTAATGTCACTGCACAAAATGTGACAGCTGTTGCTGTCATGGGGGCTGCAGGGGGTTGGGAAGGTTTGTGTTCTGGCTTAGTGGGATAGAGGGGAATGATCCCTCAAGTCCCTGCCTCAAAGAACACACAACATAAAGAGCACGAGAAAATGGGCAGAAGCAGGATGGGAGGATCAGTGTTGTGAGGGCAATTAGGTTTCCTGACAAAAGATACCAGTATTTCAGATTGTCCTTCAAAGGTTAAAGGATTTCATTTGACTTAAAAGAAATTACTGAAAATTGCTAAGAAATGTGAAAACATTTAATTTCTTAGCATTTTAAATGCAAAGAAACAATTAAAAAAACTCAGTATCATAAATTAGGTTAGACTGGGGATATGGTTTATGGAAATATTTCCAGTTCACTTTGTTCAAAATCCCCCTGAGTGTCAGCTCACTCTCAAGTATCAGCATTGCCATGTTTTAATACCCAATCTGCCTTTCTTGCTAAGATTTTTCAGACAACTTGCACATATAAATTTCAATCAGCATTCTCTACAGGACTTCTTAAAAATACTACTGAGATCAATTTAAAATAACATTTCCAATGAAATTTTAAGCTTCCGACAATTATTTTCAAAAAATACTTCTCATTTACAATTATGTTATTAAATTGTTGTCCATATCACAAAAAGGAAGATAACAAAATTGCTGTTAAATGAAAACATAGAACAATTTTGTACTCATTAAAGAACAGAATTGCAGAAATAGGATCATGATCACTTTTAATTTCTGCAAAAATGTACGTACTGTATATTTTGGTTTGTGTGCTTCCTAAGCTTTGAAATTCTTCAGGTTGGCTTTATCTCCAGAAATGCAGGAGTTAGGATCACTGAAATGGAAATGGGGAGGAGTGTGTGAAAGCTGGTGGATGTAAAGAAGGGATACACCCTAACACCCCCCAGCATGAATAGATCATTGGAAAGATCTGTTATAAATGACTTTGATCTTCCTTATTAGTTCCCTCTTCCTTATTTTGCTGCCATCCTCCATCAATCCTGCAAGCCCCCAGCTGCCAGACAGTTACACCCCACTCTTAAAGAAAAGGTTTTACATCTCTCCTCTGGCCTTCCCAAGCACAGTCACGACCACCTTGTACAAGTGGCTCTGATGCAAAGCTTGTGACACGTGCCAGAATGAAATGCCAGGGTTTAACTCAACACTTTGGCTGAGTGATGCTGCTGAAGTGATACTGCCTTGGAGGAGAGGAGGCTGGGGGTTTCTGAGCAGCTGATAGAAGCTTCCCAGAGGCAGAATAGGATGCTGATGGGATTCCAGGGTTAATTAACCCCAGATAATGAGGTTAATTAACAGGGTAGCAGTTAGAAATAGAATATGGCAGGATACTGATGGCTTACCACAATCTTGTATTGTGTCAGAGCCATCTCTGCTTGTCAGGAGATGGGATTCCAAGCCAGTAACTCATGGGTTCCCTCTCATGAGCAGGAAATTACTGTTTGATTAGTTTGAGCAGTGAGGAATCATTTGGGTGACAGTGATCACAAGACAAGTAGGAAAGGAAGGAGTGAGAACAGCAGGACTAGAAGTAAAAGTCCTTACAAAGAAAGTTTTAGGAAATGGTTAATAACTTGGGTTTCTGAGGTCATTTTGGGGATTGAAGTGTACAAAATGCTAAACCAAACCGAACAAAAAGATCCCAGAGATTGTTCTGAGGGATTAGGCAGGAAAAAAATCAGTGACTTCCCTGATGAAAGGAAGAGAGAAACTGAACAATAGCAAAATGCACTATGGATCCATCAGGAGCTTAGAAAAAACTGGACAAAGATGCAAAAGAATAAATAAGGTAAAAATGAACCAAGTATAAATAAGACACAAGGTTAAGGATGATTGGCATGGACGTATTGAAAGAAAGCTGGAAAAGCTGAGGCCCAAAATTAATTGCCAGAACATAAAAACTGAGTAGAGGGCTGGCATCCTCACAGAGGAGATCACAGTGCAGGAATAGCAGCCAGCCCAGAGCAGGGAAGGACTGGGATGAAGAACCTGCAGGATTGAAGTGACAGGACATGAAGGTTTTCATCAGACTGAGGAAGGATTCCTTCTTGCCCCTTGATGTGGTCAAACAGCCCCACTGAAAAGAGCAGGAGGGCCTGGAGATCCAGTCTGGCTCACCTGGTGCTGCTGAGCAGGTCTGTGTGCAGTAGCCAGGTTCTCCCTGCCTTGGGCCCTCTCCTCCAGCCAAACACCATTTTTCACAACAATAGTGAAGTGTTTGAGAGTTCTTTTCTTTCAAGCATGATCTAAACTGTTTTCCAGGCTTAGGGGCTGCGTGTCTGCCAGCTGTTTTGCATAAGCATTATCTCTGTGGGATAAAAAAAGAATTGGGACAATTATAAATCTGAGTTGTAAAAAATACAAGAAAAAATAATTTAGTAAATTTCTTCACACCAGAGGAAAGACTTGTTGAGAAGCCTGAACTAGTCTTCTATCTCATCAAAGCAGTACCTATATCAGCTACGATGTGTTTTCCAGATATCTTCAATTGAACTATGGGAAAATCTTCAATAAACCCCTATTTGTGGTTATTTTGATTTTGACAGCCAAGAGACTTATCCAGCAAAAAGTGATTTAAGTAAAAATGCAAATATGCAAACCAACTCTCAGGCTGAATAGGTTGCAGCACTTCCAGTGAAATCCCCACGATTTCTAAAACCTGTAGGTAAATTGCAATTCCTTGTTTGTGCCAAAGACATGGCTTCATACAGAGTTCTGTGAGGTCTTGGGAAGTCTCAGGTAGTGTTGCACTGCATGGCTGAGTGTGAGGCCAGCACATATCTTCCTGGAGATGTTTCAGCTTGGAGCTCATGTTTTGTAAGGAGACAATTGCCACTTCTCAACTGCTGCTAATAGATGTGTGTGACCTGAAAGAGACCCAGAGCTGCTAGTGCCCAGTAATATCAGGCTTTTTTTCTCTGCTAGTAAAAACAGTTATTCTCACAATAAGATGCAGCGCTTGCCAAAGGAATAAAAAATGGCAGTTTTTACCTTAATGGGAGCAATTTGAGAAACTGGAGTCATTTTAGGAACACACTCCAACACGGCTGGAAATGCATTAAAGGTGTTGGTGTCTGACTTTGTTGAAAATGATGGCTGGCAATAGCAGGAGCCAAGTGGAAAGTGAGTGCTGCACTAAAGGAGCTCGAGCACACCAGCACCAGCAAACCTTGAGCAGCCTCTGAACAGTTGCTGCAGTCTGAGCAAGGAGACTTTAGGGTAGTGCTGCATTTGTCCTTTCTAAGCATTGATTTTTAATATATATGACTTCAAAGATTCATTCATGTCGACTCATGTGTGTATCCTTGCCACTTCCACCCAGCTCTGTCATTCCATGTTTAAGTAAATATTGTTTGCATTGGTGCTTGTGTGACAGCCCTGGTGAGCCAGTGGCAGCAAAGGGCTGGGACTGGGTTGATGTTTATCTGTGAACTATTGGAGTCATATCTGGCAGAAAATTACATTTTAGTGGTTGCAGAGAAGATGAGCTGGTGTCTTGGAGATATCATTGAGACTGCTGGGAGTGCATTGTGGAGTATTAATGCACTTTCCCTACACAGAGAGTGTCTGGTACTGCACTAATCTCAGCAGCAGCACAAGGAGTGAATGGCACATCTGGAAATAGTGGTTTCTTTGTCTCCAGCACAGGCACTTCCTAAGCAGTAGCCTTGAGTCTGTTTTCACTGTCCTTGTCAGGAAATGGAAACCACGTTTTTCTGCCTTCTGCTCATTTGTTGCCGTGCCAGGTGACACTCCCAGTGCCCCTCCCTGTCCCACCCTTCCTGTGCCAGGATCAGCAGCACAACCATGGCTACAGGGGGTGATCATTACCTGTACAGAGGCAATGCTGAGCTGTATTCTGCTATTTCAGTGTTATTATGAATAGTTAAAACAACGCATCATCTCTAAAGTACAGAACTGGTACACTTTAGAATCCATTAGCCCTTTAAAAATAATTAGATATCTTCTCATCTTTGTTAATTTGCAGCCTTTGGTAATTCACACTGGGTGATCTAGTCATTACTGCAAATTATATTTAAGAAGTAAAACTTAAATATATTCCGTTCTACAAAACCTTCCAAGTATGGTAGGAAAACAATTGTGCTGCCATTTACTTGATTTGTTAGGTATTATATTAAAGAAACCCCAGTAGAATTTAATTTGGTGCTCTGGGTTTATGGTGTATCACAGTTTATGTTATCATCAAAGAAGTAAAAATTAATTATAACTGAAACACTAAAACAAGTATTTTTTAAAAAATATTGTCAAAAAAAGATATTTACTTGTTTTCTTTTTCTCTTCCAATATCTTGTTGGAAAGAAGAAATCATTTCTCACTGATTTTTTCAGAGTGGAATAATAAACACAGACAGACTTGCTATTTAACAACACTATTGTTAAAGACTGTAGAATTATTGTCTAGAAGAGCTCCACAATTGCTACAGTAAAAAAAATTCTTGCAGCTCTGGTGCCAGAATAATTTCTTTTTGCCATACAAATAAACAGGTTTTTAGCTACAAAGTACATGTAATAAAGGTGTTGTCAGATCAGAAAAGAGAGGTTCTCATTAACTGATTCTGAAAATATAAGTTGATGTTTTTCAAATGGATGCAATCAGAAGAATGCTTTTGCAGCTTTAAAAGCAGAGTGCTAATGGAGTGAAAGGAATCAAGTTCCAATATAAGTTGAAGGAAAATAAGATATCAGAGAGTGTTCTTGTACATATAGGGCTGACATAAGGACAAAAATGCATTTACAGTTCTTTACTTTTGTGCGTGAACCATTTAATACAGGATCTCAAACAAGGCTGGTGATAATAAAGTGCAAATTCATAATGTATTTCTTCAAAGTAGCAGACAGAAAATGACAGGTTAAAAAAAACAGCACTGCTTTTTCTAAATTTTTTATTTGTTAATGGTTTGGTAGCCCTAGGTCAGAGTCAGGGCAGGAAGGGAGGCTACAAATTAAACCTGCAGCATTTAGGATGCAAATCTCAGCTCTGTGTTCTGAAGAGTAAAAGGACAATTTTCCTAAGTAATGAAACTGGCACAGTGGTGCCAGTTCTCTGTTCCTTGTCCTTGTGTTATTTATCAGGGAAATTAACAGCTGTATTTACAGCCTCTGAAGTACTCGGCTGAGGAGGAGTCCTTGGAGACTGCAGAAAGACTCCTGAAGGATGGCACCTCACACAGCACTCAACTGTTAACTCAAAGGAAATAAGACATGAAATGAGAGCAGATTATGGGCACAACATCAGCATGGCAGCATCTGCAATAGTATCTGCCACTGCTGCTGGAATGTGAGACCCAGCAGGACCAAACAGCTCTGTCACCGTGGGTGGCTGCACCAGCTCCCACATGCTGCTGCCAGCTTCCCAAATTGTCACGTTCCTCTGCTCTTTTTATGTTTCAAGACTAAAGGGTTGTTTTTTTCACAGCCTTCTAAAAATGTAGTGTGGAGAATCTAAGTCAATTAAGTATTTGTTGTTTCTGTATCGTGGGTAAATAATTATTGATATTGCTGGGGTCACTGTAGGTCACAGGGTTGGCAAGGGAAGGAGGACACTGGGGACAGCAAATGTCAGGTTTTTTTTCCACATAGGAGAAATGAAATAATTCACAAGGAAACCCACTACAAATTAACCAATGAATATATGTATTATGACCTCCTTTACCAGTCCTGAGTTTCTGTCTCTGTGAGAGAGCAATCTTTCCTCTGCTTACTTCAGTAGCTGCAGTGTAGAGTCTGAGGCTGCCCCTCACCACTATTCCAAGAATTTACACAGCAAGTGCTTGCTTTTCCTCTTCAAAAAAAGTGCCTGCTTTTCCTGTAGGAATCAGGTATTGGCCCTTCCCAGCTGGAATCTGTAAGGTGAAATGTCTTCCAGGATACTTCAGGAAATTTCACAGGGTCACAGACTCACAGAATATCCTGAATTGGAAGGGGCCCACAAGAATCCATAAAACAAGAGGAAGGTAACCATGCTTTTTAGTAGCAATAGTCAATTGGCAGATTAAATCTGTAGTAGCTATGGGAAGCTAGCTCTTATAAGGAGCATTTATAGCCCCTTTAACCTGTTCCAGAGGAAGCTCTGTGCTGGCACAAGAATGGTTGTTCTAAAGGTATTACAAATAAGTGTCTCTATAAAGTGGGCAGGGAGGTCAGTAAATGAGTGGGAACTATTGCAGGGACCATATGAATTTTGTGCTGGCCTCCCCTAAAGAGTTACCTTCAGAAAATATTAAGTTTTGTCTTATAGCCCAGTAAAAAAAAAAAGATTAATTTGCCCAGTCAGAGNAGATTTATTCACACAGACATGGGGAGGCAAATCTCATGAGTTTATTTATCATCAGCTAGTATTCGACTATGTCTCTTAGAATAGTTGTATTAGAAGATCGTAGAGTTCAGCAGTTGATGGTTTGTACTAAATCTGCTTTTGCTAGCCATGATAAGTCTGACATAATTGTGTCAGACAACATGCTCCCATTTTATGAGCATATGCTTAAGCCATTACAATGAATTATGGCACAGTATATCCCCATTATCCTCAGTCTAACTTGTTGACTGAAAACAAAATAATAGTGTCTACTAAAATGGTGATGGGGGTCAGACCCTGACCCATATTTAATGTTGTTAAATTACTGAATGACATCAGTGGAGCATGGGTTGTCATCTGCTGACATCTTGTTCAATAGAAAACTGAAGACAGGGTTGTCTGGGCTGCTAGAGGTGTATGTCAGAGTCATTGAATACTTGTAGACATGCAGAGTGATAGATAAGATAAAACAACAATACCCAGTGTGACTTAAAGGCCCAGA
>VZTT01008600.1:233747-244047 GCA_013400855.1 Buphagus erythrorhynchus | reverse complement strand
GGTTGAAGCATTCAAATTGCAGATATGAGCAAAGGCATCTATGCTAAAGCAAGCAGATGTTGAAGAAGTTGTAATCCCATGAGAAGCTTGAACAGAGAGAGAAGAGTGAGGAAGACCCTTTGCCCCCAGGAAAGAAGATCTCTGTTCCCAGAGATGAAGATGGTCTCAGAGACAGATGAAGAGAGCCTTTGCTTCTGAACAGCTCATGCTTAAAAGTGTACCCTATTAGCTAAAGAACGAGTCCTTGAAAACAGTTGTGGGGAAAGCTATGAGTCGAGGGGAGGGACTTTTACACAGTGATCAGATTTCCATTCTCACGGGCAGCTGGTTCACTGTGACATTGAAGCCATGAGAGAACTGTCTCCTTGTGGAGAAGTCTCCATGGCATGGCAAGAGAGACTCTTCTCCCTAAGTGAACTGAAGAAGGACCAGAGATGGTAAACTGATTTGTTTCTGTACATTGTCAGTGTGAAATAAAAGAGGGTGTGGGGGAGAAGTGTTCTGAAGGTTTTATTCTGATTCTTATTATTTTTTCTTTTAGTTTCTTTTAATGAAGTTTTTCTTTATACCCTATAAAGGTTGAGCCTGCTTTGCCTTCCTTCTAATCCTATCTCACAGCAGGAAATGAGTAAATAATTTTAGTGGGTGCACTGGCGATTTGGCCAGCGCTAGACCCACCACACAACCTCAGTGAGATGTTTTTGGAGAGCAGACTATAGTCTCAGCTGGGTCTCAAGGCAGTGCTGCACTGAGATGGGGGTGATGGAGGAGCTGGTCCTAGTGGTGCTGCTGAAGGCACAGGCAGCTGCTCTGCTCACAGAGAAGCCCAGAGCAGATGTGAGCAGCCTGAGAGGTCACCCTTGGCATACAGTGTGAGACAAGGAAGGCAGCCTTAAGTGCACTCCTTGTTGAAGCTGCAGCTCTGTAACTTCAGGAGAAGCTTTTGTGGGTTTGGCAGTGAAGATTATTTTCTGTACATGTATCTTTCTATTCTTTTTGGTTTTGGCATAAACAAGAAAAGAATACTTGTTTGTTCGCTGCTAAGCTATTGTAAATTGTCTCCAGGAATTGGAAAGTTACCAGAAATTTGTGTGCAAAACAGATTCTTGTTTCCCCCAAGACCTAAACAATTAAAGGCTCATCATTTTATTGCCAGTTGTTCTAGAATCATTCCTGTGCACAGTTTTAAGACAGCTCTGAAACAATTTAAGCAGTCATAATGTCCCCAGTGCAGAAAGTCACTGTGGCAGCTCCACCTTCAACCTTAATGACTGGGAGTCCTTCTGCTGCTCCTACAGATCTGTCAAACATATCTGATTGATTTTTGTAGCTCACTGATATCAACTTGATAGTGTTTAATGAGGCTATTAAATGTTGTCTAATGATTTTTCAGTAATATTTTCTCCAAAGTGTCTAGATCAATGATCAAAATACACTCTTAAGAAAGAATTTTGTTGGCAACTGACATTTTGTAGTTCGCCTGTACGACCTGATGGTTTTCTTTCAAAAGTACCTGTCTGTTCTTTATACTACAGCATAGGATGAAACTGCAGGAAAACTCCAAACTCTTTAGTTTCAGGAATGAAATTCCTAACCTGGAGTCTGGGAATTTTTTAAAATTCATATCTCTAATGTGTAGTACTGAACAGGAAAATTATACACATGGCAAAAGAGAGGGCAATGCAGCAATGCCTTTTGTTAGCATCTACTTTCAATGTAGAATTGATATCTGTCATTTTAATCAGTGTATGACATTGCTACAATAGCAATATCTGGAATATGAAATTTGTTCTTTTGTGGTTTTTGTAAATATTTTGGCAAGTTTCTTCATGCCTGTTTCTATCCCCAGTCCATAGTGCAAGTGCTACCTTGCAGGACCTTGTGCAGTTCAGTGCCTTGTGCTGCTCCTGCTTTCTCCTCCTTCCTCTCCTCATTGTCTTGCCACTTTGGTTTTCCACTTTGCTCATTCTTTCCCACCAGTAATTTATTTGTACCTTCCCCCAACCCAATTCAGTCTTGACAGTAGGAAAATAATAAAGCTGTTCCTATGGCCCTGAGAAGAAGTTCTCCAGGACAGCTGTGTTCCCAACCCTTTTGTGTGCTTGGTGTCTGCAGTGGCTTTTGGCTTGTCTGTTTGGCTGCAAGCTCTTCAGAACTCACACCAGCTCTTACTCTGTGCTGCACAGTGATTTTGCATAACAGAGCCCTAGACTCATTGTGTCCCTGGGCATAACTGTAATGGATATAATAAACAAAATAACTTATCCACTTTCTTCCACTTGGCTGAGCTTTGTTTTTCACTGTCACTTCTCCATTCGTAATACATGGAGATAGGTCTGAGTGAAGAATATGTTCTTTACTACCTTTAAATCCTTCCCTGTGAAAAAAAAGAGCCAGATGGGATATTCCAAATGTACACAATAAACTATGTTCAGTGGAGGCTTCATTGGGACTGTTTCAAGCAGTATAACCCTCAATTCAGGGCTCTCCTTCTCTTCTCAGCACAAGTGATTGGAAGGATAATTCTTTTTACCATGTCTCCTGATCTTAAACTTCTTACCCTCAATATGGCATCATTACAGATCTCATGGATAAACATGTATCCTTTCACTTCCCTAGTATGGGGAACACTAGGAATGTGACCTTACTGTAGTATAAAACCAAAAATTGTGTCATAGAGCGATTCACCCTACAGTAGTGGGTCTAGTACAGCCTAGGGTCTAACTATATGCCATAAGAAAGTAGCAGTCTTTGAAATTTACTGTCAAGGGGCCTGAAAAATGTCCCAGAGGCACTTTTCCTTTTTGATTTGTATCTCTCCCCTCCCTGTCAGCTGTGTTGGCCACAGTTATTTACACATCTTTAGGGAGAAACAGATGTCAGCAATAAAGGCAATAATAGAGCTGATTCAGTTTTTAGGTGCTAGCCAAGATCTGCAAACACATCTCTTGATGCTACTCTGCATTTGCCATGATAAATGTGACAACATTTAACCTGGGAAGCCTTCAAGACAATGCAGGTATGTCCAGAGGGATTTAATGCAACCGGACCATAATAATTTTCAAAATAATCGTATTTTGCCTTTGGCAAAGGTCCTTTTGAGCACCTTTTGAACAATAAGTGGTATTGCCTAAGGACAGCCACATCCAGGAATCCTCCCTTGGAAATGTCAGTGTGATTTCCAAGATATTTTCTGTCTTTTTTAGAATTTTTACAAGGAGTGGAATTTCAGGGAGAAGAATTGTTTGTACATACTCTGAATAATTAATTCTCATAGAGAGTACATATCAGTGCTGTATTGCATGGGTTAAACACCACAGGAGGTGATGATCAGCACATGGAAATATATTACTGGAAAGAAATTCACCTTTAATACTGTGTTTATTCTCCTCTTGGTGCTCAAGTGCTCTGTGAAATGAGGTCTCTGAGCCAGCCCCAGCAGCAACCCAGGGCATTTACTGCTTGGGTTACACAGTGAGTTGGGACAAGTGTGAGGCAGAAATGGGATGCAGAGCCAAGCTGGGCACCAGCTCTGCCTGCTGCCTGGGAAGGAGCTGAGGGCAAAGCCCAGGCCAAGCAGGAAACATCCAACTTTTCACTACTTCCCAATGTTTTGGATATAAGAGGTGCTGCTGATGATCCCTGTAAGGCAGTAATCACATGCACTCCCAACACAAAGCAAGGTAATCAACTGACAAAGTGAAATAATCTGAGAAACCATTAGCTTTCTAATGACTCTTGGAAGTCTCATTAAAACTGGTCACTTACTGATTGTTCACATTGCTGGAAATTTGAGCAAAACATTGTGGGCTTTTTTCCATGGCTGAAAAGTTAGGACAATTTTCTCTATTCTACAAACAAAAGGAAAAAAACAAAATTAAAAATAAGGAATAATGGAATTTTCTCAAGAAGCTTTAAGAGCTTCATTTGAAACCACTCTCTTTATTATTATAAATCCCAGTACCAATATTAACTTTTCTCCCTCAGTTCCTCCATTCCAAAACATTTCCTCTTCAAACCCAATCACATTTTAGTGTAAGGTTTATTACCCATGCCTCTCTTGACCAAAGAACTTGACAGTTCCCTGAGTTTTCAGTTCATGCTCCCTGATCAGACTGTCTCCTGCTAATTACTTTTTCTGCCTAATCATCACTAGCCAGTTTTTCTGCCTGATATAAACTCCCTTCATGGATGGCAAATAGTATGGGAAAGTGAATAAGAGAGGGCTCATTCTCTTCAACAGGGCTCCATTAAGGAGAGAGAAAATGATTAGTGCAACACAAGAGTTTACAAGTTTGCTGTTTTCCTCAGAACTTAGGGAATCTCTACTCTTCTTTGGTTTAGACCCAACTCCTCAATGACTAAATTAGGATAAACTTTTTTTGCAGACATTTTGTTCTCTCTATGCTCATGACTGCACCTCTGCAAGTGCTCAAAACCCCTTTTCCCAGAGTGGAGGAGGAAGGTCCATGATATTGCAAACTAGGGCAGTTCTAGCCCCACCTGGGAGCAGAATGGTCCCAGAGGGAGTGAGGGGGACCGTCAGAAGAGTCTACTTTGAAATTTGGTAGCTAGATAAATAAATTGACATATCTATTCCTAGGTAGCTGAAAAGACCTTTCACTTTAATGCTTCAGTGCATTAACTGTCAATGCATCAATAATCAACTTAACTGGTGCATTTGTAATATTCTTAAAAATAATAGAGACTTCTCAATTTTCACTATCATGGTTTTTATTTGTTTGATAATGGAATGGAAAATTTTTGTGAGCCTGGAAAACTCACTCTAATTTGCTAGAAATACAGAGAATTACTTCTGTCCTTTCATACCATGCAACACTGATGGATGGAGCAATGGCATCCAGTTGACTTCCCCAGCTGTTAGATGAAATTTCACTTGCTCTGGCTTCTCTGTGTTGTCTAGCCCCAAGCAGTTCTGTGGTTTGTTTTTGATAGTGTCCATCAAACTGAATCCATACTCCCAGGCAGCAAATGAAGCTTGATTTGTGCCAAATTCATTGTACATTTACAGGTAGTGAGTGGCTGTCAATGCATGTTAATAACAGGGAATTGGTTGTTAGGGAGTAGGAATTTAATAATGCCTGAAAACTATCTGCTAGCAATAACAGTGGAAATAAATAACTACCTGAACTGCCTCTCCAGACAAGAACTGTCTGGCATGGTTTGCTAGAACTTTGCTACTGGGACTATAGAAATTGAAGTATTCTGTGTTTTGAGATATATGCAGTCTGTCTGTGCATGTTATACCTGCTAGGGCCAGTGAACTACAATTCCTTCAATGGCTGTAATACTGAAAATTGGTGTGTAGCTATCTGCCCTCATGGATAAATGCCATTTGTGACCCAAAGCCCACCAATGTGTGTCATCCATAGCCTGGCTCATGCACCATTCCCAGGACACACTCAGACTATACTCTGCTTTCTCTATACACTCCACATAATGCCTGAGTTTGCTGAATTGTTCTTTGACAAACAGTGCTACTACAGTCTGTGCTGAGTGGTATTTCTTTGCCCACATGCATTCATTCCAGAAGGCTTATCTGAGGAGCAAAGCAGTGTAGTAAGTTTTGTTGATGCAACCTGAATCTTTAGACAGTCTGGAGGCTTTATATTAAAGCAGTCTTTTTTTACCACAGTAATGAAATGTAGTCACTGACTATTTTATCTCTACATGTAAAGTCAAGTTTAATAAAAATGCAATGATTTCAGACAGGCAGCTTCCCCAGAAATCTGATTCTATATTCAGATAATCATATCCTGTCGTGTTTCATTGTCAAGTGACAACTGAAATCCTTGGTCTCACTCCTAAACCACAAAAAGATACAGACTGGATTTGGGATTCCAGATAGCCAGGGAAGCACAGGTGTTGCCCTTGTTATGACGGACTTGCTGCTACTGTGCCCTCTTCAAAACAGCTCCAAATAACTTTTGAGGATGTTCTTGATAAGAGTGACTGGGAAAAACATGCACCAGGCAGGGAGTTAGAGGATCCTGTTTGAGGGTTTTGCTGTGGATGTCTGGAATAAGGATTCTTTCTAGCATTTTGTTTTGCTGTTCAAGGTACACTGAGTATTACATGAAAAAGAAATACAGGCTTTCAGTGATAGACTGCAACTGAATGTTTTCTTATTGAGCTTGAGCTATCTTGGTCACTAAAAAAACACTGTATGTAAGCATGGATACCAAAGTGACTGGACAGTTATTGATATTTTATGGTGTAGCTTCAGTTACCAGGCTGAGAA
The DNA here is from genome assembly GCA_013400855.1 of Buphagus erythrorhynchus. Classification (NCBI taxonomy): domain Eukaryota; kingdom Metazoa; phylum Chordata; class Aves; order Passeriformes; family Sturnidae; genus Buphagus; species Buphagus erythrorhynchus. The sequence goes on along the minus strand of VZTT01008600.1, from coordinate 237,785 downwards.
AAAACTTGCAGAAATTGTTGTGATATAAAGGTGGCTATTGAATCTGAGCTCCTTAAACAAGTCCAGAGCCTTGATCAATGGAGGATTTTCCTTAAGCTGATAAGTTTAATGAAAGTACAGACTAAGCTTCCTATGCCAAAACCCAGCCTTTTTAGTGCAAAAGAGAAATCCTACAATCATTTCTACTACTGGAGTTTGAGTAAGAACTTTTCTTTCAAATGCATCAGTTTAGTAGCTCACTAACAGTTTCCAAAGTACTTTATCTGAATTCTATTACTTTTTCCTCAAAGAAAGGTCTTGTTCTAGTTTTTCTTTTTTGTTTTACTTTGGGGTTTTTTTTGCTACATTTTGTGAAATTCTGTTTGTCCAGTTTTCATTGATCCAAAGTATAAAAAAATCTTCTTTTTATTTATTTTAAGAAGTTTTTATCCATTCTTTTAAAAAATCTTCAGGAGCTATGTATGCACCCAGGTAACTCAGAAATAGATTCTCTTAGAACTTCTGTCTTGCCATGAGCTTGCTCCTCAGTAGAGGAAAAGTGGCTTTGACTCAGCTGAAAAAAATGTCTCTCAGATGTTGCAAAGTCAGTGTTTGAGCAGCTCATACTGTGCACAGGCAATAGATGATTTGCCACAAAATTAACAACAGGCTCCTGCAGAGTCCCTGGTGTGGAGGGAGTCCACCAGTGTGAGATAAAGAATTCTTGGGGCCTTCTCTCTGAAGTACATGTAATTAACTCTAAAACATAACTGAAACCTTTGGCCAAAATAAAACAGAGTAATACCAGAATACTGGAGTTCATTTTTCCTTTGGATGTGTACTGTGGATCTCAGATTCTTAGCTTTTCCCTTAGTACCTCTTATAACCCACTGCTGAAGGCAGGACAACTTTCTTCTTCTGCAGCTGCTTGTTTTTATGTTGTGTGACTGTCCCTGCCTCATTCTAAACTGCTGATATAAAAAGGCAATAATAAAATCATCTTACTGCAGAGTTTGTGGTAGATAGCATGTTCAAAATACACATAATAGGAACTGGAGAAAGGAGAAAAATAGAAAAGGATTGCTAGCTGAATTCTGAACTTCAAAGCCAGTTTAATTTAGTTCAGGATCCTAGTTGAAGGCTTTGGCTTTATTTTGCATCTTTGGAGTTGATATTTTGTCTCACTCTTGCATGCATCACAATGCCATTTTACCTTTTAAGACAGTTTAGAGGTATTCAGACATTTTTAGGTAGTAGAATATAGTACAGCCAGGAGCAAGACCAGTGTACATTCACTTTCAGAGTTCCATTTTCTCTGGGATTTTAAGGCAATGTAAGATCTAAAAGTTGTTTGTTTATGTGCTGTGCAGACTATGGCCTTGACTTTCAAAAGCAGTTTTGAAAGCTTCTTTTCAGCAGCAGTTTTGAGGGCTGAGAGCATGTCAGTCAAACACACAAAGGCTGTAGCTTTGTCCTGATTGCTTCTGAGTGCCCCAGCCTTGCCTCTATGAGTCTGCAACTTGCCCTTCATACATGAGCTTTTTTATCAAAAAAGATATATTTATCTAGAAGCTAATCACAGGTTTTATTTTAATATGTGTATGGTGGGGACCTGAGAAGAGGAACTGTACCTTGTTGATGCTGCCAGAGATTCAGAATAGAAACTAGGTGGGTCTCTTTCATCTCCATCCCTATAGCCAGAGAGCCTGGGGAGGGAGCTGCAAGAGCAGCCACAATAATGGCCATGTAGCCAGAGAGCCTCCTTGCACACGTGAGCCTGAGCTCTGCCTGGGATTGTGTCTGCTCTGAGCTCTTGCTTCAGCCCTGGCACTTCATTTTCCTGAATTCTGATATTTTTACTTTCCATCCCTCAGCAGCGCTTCCAAGTGAAGCTTCCTGTTGGAACATATTATTAATTTAGTGCCCAGTGCCAAGGTTAGTTGTCATTCCTCCAACATCAATGTGATAGAACCATGAATCTTGCCATTTTATTTTCACAGAATTGTTATGGTTTGGCATTTCCAATCATGTCCTGGTGGTACAGTATAACAGAACAGAGATGAGATGCTTTCAAAAGCAAAGCCAGAGTTGTTAGCTGATAATACTTTCCTTTGGCTTGATGGTATTATAAAGAATTTGAGGGGAACTGGAGATTAATAATGAACAATATGTGTCCAGCCTTGCCTTTTTTATGATGATGCTTCCAAATGCAAGTGCATCCTTTTCAGTGTGCTCAATACAGCCATCATCTCAGTTCTGGCCTCTAGATAAATTATATTTTATACAAAAATATTTTCTTTGATGCTCTTTATGTGTGTTCAGCCAATAAAAGTAGACATAAAATTGTATTATATTTCCCAGAATGCGAAGAAAGGTAACAAGAATGAATGAATGTGGAAAATATACTAGACTGGTTTTAATATGAAATTAGCTTTTGTAACAAAGAGGTGGCCCATAAAAACTGAAAGTGTCTGGGATTGCTGGGTGTAATAAATTCAGGTAGAGAAACACATGTAAGTTACTGGTTGTCAGGTAGCAACAGGCTGGGAATATCAGGATAAAGGGAATATTAACAACTTGATAAATTCCTGTGTTACATGAGACCATCAAACAAATCAGTGATGACAGACAACTGAAGCTAATCAAAGATAATTTTAGAGGTGACATCCAAATCAGTCTGTGCAGTGTGATGAACTGGGGAGTTCGACATGCTAACCACCAAAATGTATTTCTGGCAAAATCTATTAACAGAAAGGTGATTTTTTAACAAGTGAAGAACATGAAAATGTGGGACATGATGTATGTGGATGTCAGCACAAGGATTGCCTCTCTAACCACTCCTCTGTGCTTCTTAGGGATCCTTTTAACAGAGGCCTGATCAAGAAGTTGCAATTAGAAACATAAGAAGACAGGATTTGGCTGATGGAAAGGAAATTCAAAGTTTATTATAGCAATTTTTACCAAAAGAAATGAAAAGACAAAAAGAAAATGAACAAATTTTATACATTTTAAGGAACAGCAAATGCAGGGTATTTATTTTCTGATAACTGAAAAGAGATGAAGTTTATGAAGGAAATGGCAATCTCCTCATGTTATTTTATAGCCAGATTTGCAAAAGTTTATGCTTTTGATATAAGATGAAGTGTTATCAAATCACTGAATACTGAGGAAATTCAAAATTTCTACAGTTGGTGAATAAGGCAAGATCACTCGCTTGGCATTTTCTTCTGATCTGGTTACTTTGAACAACTTCAATTTAAGAAGGAAAATACTGTTAAATAAATGAAGGAATGTGGGAAATTAAGTAAAAAATGTGCCATAAACTTTGTATTAGTCGAATTCGGGAGGCAAGAAAGGACAGTGAAGTGTGGCTAAGTCTGAGAATCTAAACATGGCTTTGGGGCATAAAAGGAAGAGATAACTAGATATTATGAGTCTATACATGTAGGGAGGTAGTCAAGACTGGTTTTTGTGTGAACTTAAAATTCAGGAAGAATCTCCCTCCTCAAATTAAAACTGGACATGCTGGACAAATGTGCAGTATTAAGATGTATGTAAAATATCAATAATATTGTTTCTAGGCCAACTTGCCTTTTCTTCTTGTGTCTAAAACATGGAGAGCTGTCCAGAAGTGATCAGAATCTTCATAAATACTTTGTTTAATTTTAGTCCTGTAAATTAATTCATTAACTGCAGTGTAGATTTCTATTGCTAGAGGTGAGGCATGTATTGATTAACGTAGTAAAAGTATTATCCATTGTTCCATTTGAGATGAAGATATAGATCCAGAATGTGTAAAACTATGGATCTGGGCTTGTGGAAATGAAAGCCAAATATTTTCAAACCTTTTGACAGCTGCATTAGCATCAATCATTTGAGAAGCTTTACATGAAGAGCTAGCTAAAGAAGAATAATGTCACTGAAAAAAAACATATCCTAAGTGGGCAAACTGGAGAAATAATTACTTCTATAGAAAAAAACCCACAAAGATTAAATACTTTTTGAAGGATTGAATTAGTAACAAAGGTAAATACAAAACTATTTTTAGAAATTGCTCTA
>VZTT01008600.1:200776-233707 GCA_013400855.1 Buphagus erythrorhynchus | reverse complement strand
GGTATGCTTTCCCAGGGAATTTTTATTAAAGGAGCAAGAAAAAAAGAAGAAAAACTTCCTATGGTGGAAGTAAAGTCTTTCTTTACATGCAAGGGGACTCTTGTGACTCTTCTGAGGTCAAAATTAAGAGGTATGCTAACCTGTGTTCTTTTGAGTCAGAAAGAAGATACTAGATAGTCTACTGTAAGCATCACAANTTTATATATTTTAATACTTACTTATAGTCTGTATTTATATTCTGATTTGCATTGAAAATGTGTTTATTTCTTTAGTTTCACTGTGTTATTTTATGGTTTTCTCTTGTATGATCAAACTTCTCTCTGCCTTTTCTCCTTCCATACTTTCATTTTAATCTATGGGTCTCATAGCGATTCTCTACTGATGTATCTTTATGTGAGCTTCTGTGAATGAGCCCTCCTGGTGACTAAGGGAAGGTTTTCTCCTGGAGGCAGATGTACACAGAGCTGCTAGAACAGGAGCTTGGCTCAGTTCTTTCCCAGCATCTCTTGTATCCCTCTCCTCCCTGCATGGCAGAAGTATTGCACACAATTTGCTGCAGTTCCAGGCTGAGGTACCTGCCACTTCCAGTGCTGGAGGTGGCACGTGGCTCCTGGGTCCTAAATCTGGCTTTGCTGCCCTCTGCTGCTGTGGATCTTTGAGCAGAAGTGTGTGTTCCTCCTTTGCTGTTCCAGCCTGGCACAGAGAGCAGAGGGAGGTTTGGCAGGCTTGGGTCGGTTTGGGACAGCAGCTCACCCCTCCTGCTGCAGGTCTCTAGGCAAACTTAGCTTCTACTTTGGAAAAGAACAGAGCAGTCCAGCTCACTTCCCAGAAAAGCTTGAGAAATTCTGTGAAAACAAGCAGGGTTGCAGAGGTGAAGTGTTTTGTCTGAGTAGAAGCACAGACCTGCTGAGCCTGGGACAGCAGTGCAGTTTGCTGGGACTCTCTGGAATTCCCTGGGGGTATTGCAGCACAGCCCTTAGGTATGGCGTTGGTGCTGGCGCTGGAGGCTGCACCAGGTTGGTTTCTGTGGGATCACATCCATATTTTACCAATGAGTCACCGCAGTGAACTGTGCTGTGTGCAGAGCAGTCCCTGCACCAAAGCAGGGCAGGGGGCACCGAGGGCTGCTCCCTGATTTATCTGTGGAAGCAACACATTAATGCCATCAGCAAGGGAAAAGCAAATGTTGTGGTGATGATTTACATGCTGTGAGAGGAGGTTTCCACAGGTTCCTTTTGCTTAGTCACCCACAGGATGCTCATTTAGAAAGGAACAAATGCAGAGCCTGATGATTACTGCAGGTAAAGCCTGCTCAGAAGCTGTTAGGTACTAAAATCAAATACACATCTACAGAAGCCTCACACAGCACAAGCAGCCATCTTTTTACATGGATATATGAATCCTCTTTTTTTCTCGTGCATATAAAAAAATATTACATAAATATGCTTCTTCTCTGTTGGAGGAGAGGAGAACTAGGGATTTTTTACTTCTTTTCAGCAAATAAAGCCAGCATGATCATTCTCTTATTTGTACTATATCCAATTACAGTCCTATGTCCATTTACATACCAGAGATCTGTCTTTATTAAGTTCTTCAGCATGAACTGTCATATGTAAAGAGCTTGAGTAGCCAGTCTGTGAGTCAAAATGTATTAGAACATTTATAGTAAAGACATCCCCTGTATTAAGGGAAAACCTTCAAACAATAAGGAAAACCTGTAAGCTTAGCAAAGTCCTAAGAAACAGCCTGGCAGGGATGGAGCAGCATAAGATTTGCCTGTTGTAGGCTGAATACCCTGTCTGGAGGCAGAGGAGAAGCTGGGGACTGATTGCTCTGGGCTCCAGTCAGCCAGCAGCATCTATAGGAAAATGGTCAGTGACAAAGAGATGTCACTGGGAGGAAGCAAGAGTCACCTATAACACACAAGTAACAAAGTCTCCAGTTTACAAGATTATTTTATCTGCAGATTGGCCTCTTACAGATGGGAAACACTTCAGTTGCTGAGGACCAAAGGTGTGGTTCACATTTATTTGATAGGACATTGAGCAATATTTGCATCATATTACCCCACAATAACATGAAGGACAACAAAACCAGAGACGAGAAATGTGTGAAATGAAGACTGGCTGTATGCAAATTCATCCATAAATTTCCAAGTCTCTCATGGGTTGTTTCCACACTTCTTTCTGGCCAAGGAGAAACTGCTTTGGGAAGGGCCTTGAAATTACTTAGCAAAATGGGATGCTCCCTTCAGTCATATTTACTGAATAAATGCTGGTTTCAGTCCTTAATGACATCAACTATCCAAGTTCCTACCAACCAGTGTGACTGCAGGCAGAGCTGGCAGAGGTGTCCTGTCCCACTGAAGGCTCAATGAGGGAATAGGGGCTGGCTGTTGGAGCACTGGTGTGGAGCAGAAGGCTATTTCCACACCTGCATTAGAGTAGTAAGGATGGAGCTGCCCAACGAACACAACTGCTCTGCTTTCACACAAGAGGTGCAATTAATGCTTTTTAATGGAAATTAAATTCTATAGCAGCTGGTGATCCAAAATGTTGACCAAAAAAATGGACCCTAATGAACTGTGCAATCCTCTTAATTCAGTTAGTTTACATAATTACATTTCTACCTCCTACTCAGCTCAATAATTGCACCAATGCCCTATCTTGAAAACCCATCTTTGTGCCTTAATGGAAAGGTTTAAATTATGCTGACCCACTCTGCTAATAATAGTGATCAATAGCACTGCTTCATCTCAGTTTGTTTTTAAAGAACTATCTATGTTGCTGTGTTGTTGTCACAGTAATTGGGATTTGCAGTTACAATCAGCTCTTCCAGGTGCTGCAGAGATGGGGAGGATTGTTTCTGTTCTAGCTGCTTGGGACAGTTAGAAGTTGTTTTTCTTCCTTTTTCCTTTTGCTTCCTCAGTGTCTGAGAAATCAGTGAGCAATCCACTGTTGTTCTGTAAACAACTTGGGAGCAGCTTAAGTTTACAAAATAGAAGCTTGATGCCAACCAGTTGGTGAGAGCAGCTCTTCTCATGCCATGTGGTGACATGTGAAGTCAATGTCAGGTCACAGTTTATACCAGCTGAGGGTCTGGCTTTACAAACCTCCTGATGCATCTGTCCACCTGGGATCTCTCTCCTGACGTCAGGCCTATGACCAAAATCAGTGCACAAGAACAGACACTGGTTCTGAGAAGTGCAAGGTCACAAAATTGTCCCTCCCATTCAAGAAAAAAATATTTTACTCCTGACCTTGAATATGTGTTTTTGTTGGATTTTTTTTTTTTGTTGTTTTGGTTTTGGTTTTGTTTTTGAGGTTTTTTTTTCAGAGTGTTTCAAGATGAGTGATTGAAATATGGAATCTGAAAAGCATTTATGAACTTCCAGACCTAATGTGCTCTGCAGGAAACGTTTTTAATTGTGTGTCTTATTGAGCCACTCTGCATATATTATTGTTCTTGCTGCCTTCATAAACATCACCACCCCTTCTGCTCAAGCAGCACACACTCAGCAGTGGTGAGCTCATAGGCTGCAGTAGCTTTGTCTATTAATTTAATTTAGACATTAAAGGGATTTTATTATTTATTATNAAAAAAAAAAAAAGGGCTTTTGCTCTTAAACCCCAGAAGGGTTTTTCCTTGATGTTATTTTTCATTGTTATCCTTGGTCATCCTGCGGTTTTATTGGAGTTATCACTCTAATGGAAGCTAGGGAAAAATCCTGCTAATGATGAATCAGTATGCCACAAATCCTGTCAAATCCCCTCCATATTAATGATCTTTGTCACTGCCACTGAAGCTTTGTTTTGCTGCTGGTGTTTGCCCACTGTCTCTCTATCTTTCAGGGATCATTTCAAGTCATTCCCTTTTGACTTCTTCACTATGCATGGTGAGCCATGCAAAAGTATCTGCCAAAAATTCTGTCAGTTTTCTTGTCAGATGTATCTGCAGTTGTCCATGCAGGCTTCAGACACAGTGGTTCAATCAGTTCACACTCAACCTAAAACATGGCTTTGTGGGATATAGTGAATACTCTGGGAAAAGACTGCCATGGCAAAGAGGTTGAGGTTTAGGTTTTGAGTTTTCCTTTCCTGGAGCAAATCCAGTGGTCACTGCTGGATAACAGTTCCTTGTGTGTGGCCATGAGCTTCTATCAGTGGACACCTCACATGTGTCTGAACCATGAAGCTGGGCTATCAAACCCAACTGCAAATGGAGGACTTCCAGTTTCAGAAGGAAAAATGTTTTCAGCAAGTTCTGGAAAAGTCCAAGGTAGCTGTAGGCAGTGGCAAATCACTTCTCTGGGAGAGGCAATGTACAATAGTATTTCAAGGCATGAGGAGCAGGCAGGGCTCCTAATTTGGGAAACAATTGCCTCAAGACATCCTCAGGAAAACCAACAATTTTTTTTTTTAGCATTTCAATGGATGGAGAAGGACATAAGTGAGTTTTCTGTGTCATTATTTGGCATGACCAGGCAGTGTGCAGGAGATGCTGACTTCTACACAAATGATAATTCCTCAGCTTTTAAGTTTGAACACCAGCAAGGCAGAACATCTCAGGGGCTCACCTTCTTGCTGCAAATGCCTAGAAACAAGCTTAGTAAAGGTTCTGTGAACATGGCAAAACAAAGAAGCTCCAAAAGCAGCCACCTATGCCAGATCATCAGAAATATGCAAAGTATTTAGTTTCAGCGGAAAAGGAAAAAAATATGTAATGTTCTCATTAGTAAATGAAGCTCTGGTATGAAGAGGATTGTGTTGACTTTGTTTTATAGGAGGATTTAGTTTTGCAGTATGTGTGCTTGGATGCTAAAAAAAGCAGCAGGTTTCTTCATAGAGTGCATAATTTTGCAAGTTTTATACTTACTTCAGGCTGATGATTTCCTGATTATACTGTGTCCTTTTGCTGCAGAAGCTGTTGATCTTTGCAGAAAAAAAAAACAAACAGACAAGACTGAAATGTAGAAACTATAGTGCTGTTATTTCATGGTGACAGGAAAGATGCACCAGCATGCAGGTTTATTCTTATGTGACACATAATTGCTCAGAAACTATTTTTAAAACCAGGCTGAAAGAAATCACAGGGATGGCATAGATTAGCTGTCATTTGACAGACCTGCTTAGGTTGCATGCAGAGAAAATTTTGAGGGGTGCAGGGACCATGACTGCAGCTACCAAGGAAGGAGGAGAGAGGGGAGCAGAGCATCCCTCTCCCTGCTCAGCTCACATCACTGACCACATCACCCAGCCTGTAATGTCCACTGCTTCCCCTCTGCATGGAATAGGCTCACTACCCCAGGGAAATTCTGGCTGAACAAAAGCTTTTTGGATGCTCTGCAGACCCATCTCATTTTTATCTAACTGCAGTTTGCTGGCACTATAAGCATTTATAAATCTCCATAATGCCAAACATTTCCTCCACTTATAAACCTTCCATCACTAATGTTCTTAGACTATTGCGACTGCAGCAATATTATCCCCACTGTATCTTTAGTTTTTTGCAATGCTTTGTGCTAACAGGAAGTTTAGAATGCCCAGCTCTCAGAGAAGCCAAGCATGCTTTGTTTTATGCTTAAGAAACACTTCTCAGCTTCTCATCTGAATCAAGCACCCGCTACATTTTGTCATTGTGTTTCCCATTTCCTACAGAAACCCTTGATGTGCAGCTCCGGGTATGCAGGATTTAAAGGCATTTTACTTTATTTTTCAACCCTAACCCAGTCCCTCCTTCAGTGAGACTTGATAATATTGAGTAAGATTGCTTCTGTGTCCTGTATTCTGTGGGTATCTGGCATGACAGTCAAACATCCTTCTTGTCAGTCCCTTTAGCCCTCAAGAGTATGACATTTGATCCCTCACCAAAAGAGGAATAAAGTTCAGTTGCAACTGAACATTCAGGCTTATGTCTGCTTGGGGTGAGAGTGAACAGCTTCAAATCCAAGGGTCACCAACCACACTGACAAGGATCTCCCCATGGCAAAGCTCATTTTAATGAGTTTCTTGGTGCTGGAAAGAACAGAGAGATTTTGAATAAACTGTTGATATGATATTTTTAAAGCAAATGTTTTGGGTTGCATTATGTCCAGCCTGGTTACTCAAAGTCCCTTTAAGCAATTCTAGATTACTTTAAGAACAGTGCACTGAGAGTGCACCACTGCTGCTGTGCCATTCACAGAGTGACCCAGAGAAGCAAAAACCCAGCTTGGACTGAAAGCTGCAGTCCTTGAGCTGCAATATGAGACAAGAGACCTTTGCCAGAGATGTGACATTCCTGGGAGAAGCTCATTTCCCGGGCCACCTTGGTAACCATGCTGATTCCATAGACATAGCACAAATAATGAGTCCTGTTTCAGAATGGTAAGGCACATTAAAAACTTATTAGCTTTTATAAGAAGTAAAGATGCTGTCAGAAAAGCTACCTGTTAGTATATGTGCAGGTCAGCCATGCTCAGTCAGCCATGATAAACCATCCATCCTGGAGATCATCTGGCAGCCAGCAAGCTGCAGAAATATGTTTATACATAAGGCACAGAACCTTGGTGATGTAACCAAGAAACTGAATTATTACTTCTGTCCCCGAAGGCTGACTGTTGTTTAAAATTCCAATTTATTGGGTTTTATACACTTTGCAATGCAATTTATTCACTTATTCTCCTTGTAAATTTTCAAATACAAGTATCAGAACATGATCAAGGGTACTATGGAAACACACTGATTCAATTTAAAGAGCAAGCAACTAATCCTTATAGAGCTGTGCTTCTATAATTACATACTTATAGTTTCAGAGAGTCACAAGTATACTTGAGGGAAATGTTCAGTTAATGTGAATTACTCTAATTTATCATTGATAGTAGTAGGACAATCCCTAGAAACTGTGAAGGATAGGTGGTAACTCAATGTGTCCTGCAGAAAATAGCAAGAGAATGGCCATCCAAAATATCTTGTCTCTATAACCAACACTCAAAGAAAAATGGATGAAAAAACATTATCTTATCTACTTTCAAATATACTGCTGAGATGGAGAAATGACATGACTTGGCCAGAGATATTAAGAAAATCTGAGGAAGAACTTTCTACTAAACCAAAGAAATCTTCTGAGAAATTTTCTATTGAAACTACCTTGTACTAGATAATGGGGGGTGGGGGATATTTGCAATTTTTTCCCCTATAACATGGGTGTCCTTTCCACATTTTTCTCTATGAATTAAAAATGGAAAAATCTGCCATAATTAGTGTTACAGCTAAAATATTTCAGTTTTCAGACACCCTTCTTGGAAAATTTACAGAAGAACTTATAAAAGCTTGTTTTATGTCATGGACATTCTCTAATAAATATTGTTAATTTTCAGTTAGCTCTGGTATTGAGGATCCCAGCATTTCAGTAATGACTGGGCTATCTGTATGCTCCTTGAAAAGTGGCCACAATTGCCTCAACAACAGCATCCATCCAAAAGCAAGAATGACTCAAACTTAATTCCTGCCCCTTGTGTGTGATCTTGTATGTGAAAAAACAGAGAATGTTTGTGGAGTTCCTTCGGTGCAGCTAAGAGAAATAATGTGCCTGAGGGTTATATATCTATTTATTTTTTAATATAGGTTGAATATCTGATTGTGGAATATGCAATCCACTAGGGAAGTGGAAAAAGAAAATCCTCCTTAACCTTATAATTAGCACAAATGAGTACAGTGGCCTAGGGACAAAAGCACTGTGCCAAGCTCTTGTGCCAGTAAAGTTCCTGGCACAGGGACAGTTCCCCAAGAGAAGAAAGAAAAAAAAATTTAAAATATTTGTATCTCTTAGCCCAGTCATTTTCTCCTTATAACAGTTAGAATCCCTTGTAGAGTGCAGTAACCCAGTTTTCCCTGGCACGCAGATGAACGATTCCAAGTGCTGCTCCAGCAGAGCTGGGCATTCCCTGTGGCTCTGGACCACCAAGGACACAGTGCTGGGCAGCTGCAGTGGCTTTGGGCTGCCCAGCATTTGAGCCATTGCTGGAGGGGTCCTGCAGGAGATGGCTCACAGGGAAATGGCACAACAGGGGCTGGGAGACAGCTGAGAACTGGGCCAGCAGTGACCTGGAGCACATTCAGACAGAAACTGTCGGGTTCTGTGCTTATATGCAGCTGTTTCTTGTAGCTCTGGGAGTTATAAAACATGCTTTGCTTTTGCTGTCAAAGACCCTAATTTAAAACCATATTCTTTAGGACCTGGAAAAGCTGTAAAAAAAGAAAAAAGGCGGTAAAAAAACCCAACCACCACCAAAAAACTCAGACTAAGAGGAAGTAATTTGTGACCATGTGCTTCTTTCATCAAGTTAATAACTCATTCTTGTAGTTCAAAATGATACAGCATCTCAGAGATCATAGCAAATAAGGATTTAAATGTCTAGCTACAAGGGAGAGGGCTACACCTTGCAATGCAATAGTTCACATTTAATGGGCTTTAGAAGATAATCTTTTCAGATTTGTAGGACTTTTCTGCATTCTTGAAGAGGCACAGGCAATGCCCCCATTTAAAAATAATGTGAACAAAGAGAGAATCTATGCTTTTTTGAGAAACATATTTTGCATGCACAAATGATCATTAAGTGACTTAGTTCTTTTAATCAACTTATGCTTGCTGTAAAAATACAGGCTGCCTTTGGGCTTGTCATCTAGGAACTTGTGACAGAATAAAATGCTAACACAAAAAGAGTCAGGCGGACAAAAACTCCAGCTTATATCAATTTCCATGTTGCTAACACACGAGAGGGTCAGTTCAGTGCTAGAAAAAGATAATGGTTTAAGTAGAACAGAAGCTTTTACTTCAAAACTGCCTAAAACCCGAGTTGCACGTACACCCTGACAGGACTGAGCACTGCTATTTCCTTTCATGTTTTTGGTGCTGTTGCTTACGAGACCAGTGCCTTCTGCAATGTAGGATAGTGGTACAGGGAAGCCAGTCTGTCCCCCTGTGCTTGCTCTGCATCAGTTCTTGGCCTTTCTGTACTGACAGCTCCTCAAACCTCTGCACGTGCTGGTTTTCAGCCACCTCACTGTTTGGAGATGTGCTGCTTTTGTGTATTTGAGGTAGCTTTAGTGAAGAATTCTGTGTTTTGCTACTTTCAGCAGAACTGGGTAGCTCTCCCATGGCTCTCCTCTGAGATGCATGACACAGGATTCTAGGGATTTTTTTTTAAAATATGTATTATTTTATTATTTACACCCTTGCTGTATAAAAACTTGACAGTACCTGACTGATTAGACGAAATTATGAGACAAACCTGGAATCTCTTTTGACAGCATGTAAGTCCCATAAACAAAACTGAATGCTGGAGAGGAAAACTTGTCCTGAGTGAGACTGCTGAGTTTGTAAATGCCTATTTAGCTTAAAATTATTAATGGCAAAACCAGTTTGTGCCAAAGAAGATGCTGATAAAGATTCACATACTTCATGTCTCAAGCTGGGCCTAGTGTTAAGCCCTGCTAAGGCCACTCTGAGCTTAGAAACCAAAGCTACATTTGGTGTCTCTGTTATTGCTATCAGCCACAAGCTGTGACAAGCAAACAAAACCACCACTTCCCTTGAACATGAAAGAACAGGAGACACAATTTTGGTATTTTAGCATGGCTTATCCAAGTCAGCTCTAAATATCTTAAAAAGTGCTGCAACTTAGGTATTTATGTTTTCACTGCTCACCTCAATTAACACAGTGATTGGCTGTAGAGAGCACCACAGCTGGCACAGCTCTGAGGAACATATGTTAAGAAAACATCAGTTAGACTGGAAGCTGGTTTTAATGGGCTAGTTTTGTGGCTGCTAGCAAAATGGGGAAATGAGTCAGAGCTCTCCTTTTTGGGGGCTATTTTTTGAATTGCAAAACAAATTTCCTGTTTTATGCTTTATGAAAGGTAGATAGAAACCTGTGATAGTGCAGAGGAAAATGCAATTTAATAAGATTACTTAACGATCTCTGTTGAAGTAAAGGAGAGCTTCTAGCAATTTTATTCTTTGTCAGAGCTGTAAGGGAAGACTTAAGAGATGTGAGAAGAAAACCAAAAAGACCAGGTAACTATATAGGCAATCTATCTACCTACAAATAAAGAGAAGTGATCACTTATTCTCAGTGAAAGGGAAAGGGTGACAGCTGAAGCCTTAGAGGTGATAGACTGAAGACACTCCAGCAAAATATTTGGAGGAAACATTGTTATTTAGAAGTGAAAGGAACTTCTGGCAATGCCATTTGTCAGCAATTTGTGGAACAGGTGGATCATCTTTGTCTGCTATAAGCTACCCCTTGCTGAGGTACTTTGTCTTTCTGAGAAAGTGTGGGTTGAATCTGTAGTGTCAGAGAGTTAGAGGGAAGCACCAGCCCTTGCTGAGAGGTGTGTTTCTGACTCAGAAATGTGTCAGAAAGTGAGTTTTTTTGGGTCCGTCTTTCTACTGCTTTTTTCTTCCCTCTACCCTGCTTTTGAACATCCTAATGAAAATGTGCTTAGTCCTTCTCAAGTAGCTTTACCATTGCTGCCCCAAGATTGCTGTTGGATAGGATAACAAGGATAGCAAGGATAGCTGTCTCACTGTCCTCACTAGCCCACTCCACTCTGCAGCTGTAAAACCTGGCATTCTGGTTTAAAAGGACAAAAGATGCTTCATCAATTACTAGTTAGCATCAAGTACTTGTGCTACAGTGAGTGTCAGACCTGGGGAACTTGTTACAAAAATTCCTGTCTTCTACGTTTAATTCCAGGGTTTGAGTTTAGTTTTTAGCCATACATTAAACTCTCTTTCAGCTTGGCAAATGATTGAAAAAGTACCTTCCTGAACAAAAGTGATTCAAGGATATAAAATGTTTCCAGATACATTTAGGAGATTTGGAGATTATCATTAAGTAAGAAACCTGAGCAGAATGCATGTGAATAGCCCTGGTTTGCAGTCACTTGTGCAGTGTAAGAGAGGGAATACTCTATCCCTGTGCTTCATTTAGTTTCTAGAAGGATCCTGGGTTCTCAGAAGTGTTTGCTGATCCTACTGGCAGTGAAAACACAAATAGACAGTGACTGATTTAATTAAATGATTAAAATCTATCACCACCAAGCCAGAAAAACGTGCTCAAGGTAAAGAGCATGCTGAGAAGGAGGCAGATGGATAGCTGTCATTTCTGCCTCTGCCAGGTGGCCCTGGGTTCACTCTGGGGCTGAGGGAAGGCAGCACCAAGGGATGGCAAAATGAAGGGGAAAGTAATTTATTCTTCTTGCTCTGAAGAATTTTTCATATGTGAAAACTGAGCCTCCCAGGGACAATGAATGGAGGGAGTTCACCAAGACTGAGCTGGAAGGACAATTCTTCCTACCTGGTGTGGAATCTGTAGGCTGCTGCTGTACTCCCACATACTTCAGGGTTATGACAGAGCTCTTACTTTCAGAAAGGAGAGAGAAAAATAATCCTGAAAAACCTAGGGAAAGCCTAACGTTTTAGGTAGGCAGAACAAAACACTGAAAATACCTTGGTTCACACTTCAGACAAGCAAGAAAACGGGGATTCCCAAAGCTGATGAGTCTGAATGAAAAAGCCTCCACTAATCTGTGAGGTGTCTCTAACCCTGGTACAACATGAGGGAGTGGAGACTGAGCTGCTCTGCTGCTGAGGTGAGGATCCCATGCTCAGGCAGTGGCATCCACTTACCATGGTAATCACACAGAAAAAGAAAATAATAAAACAAGCTAGGAAAGCAGCAGGACTTCACAATATCTCATGAAGGTAGTAAATTACATGAACATATTTAATGACTGGAATGAAAACTGCCACTTGCTACTTTCTGGCTGCAATCTAATATTATCCCTTTAAAATATTTTTGTGGAGGACAGTGTTCCAGTTAACTTTAGCACTTTAACTTTTCCTCCTGAATGAATTTGACAGCGTAAACTTTTTTTTCCTTTTAGAAATAGAATATATTTCTTTTCTTTCTCTGAAGAAAAGAAAAGAAATATGATTACTGCAGTAAAATATTATTATTGGGAAAAGTATGTCTTGGCAAGAGATTTTAGAGTTTATCAATAGGTCTTGAACAACCTAATCCCCTTCCATCCCACTGCTTTTAGAACTTGCTTTTTAATGTGAACTTAGATAGATTTGATATGCATATTATATATACATATCTATGCATACACCTAGCCCAGAAACCTGGAGTATCTTTTGGAATTATTTCTCCAAAGGTGGCACTCTCAGGGTGTTTGTGGGATTTTATTTTAGCTGCAAAATGGTTAAGAAAGGTTAGGCTGTGAAGAAATTAATAAGTAGAGTAAAGCAGTGTGAGATTTTACACCAGCTGAAGCGAAAGTTGACCCTTTGGGAGAGTTTAGCAGAGCCAGAGTTATCTTTTCACTGAGCCTGTGTGTAAAGGAACAGCAGTGATGAGCTCCAGCTGTCTCTCTCACTAGAGGCAATTACAGGTGTACTTCCCCACACTTGACATCTCATTTTCTGGATCTGTTCAGCTAGGATAGCACTTAGTTCATTAGCTCCCACTGGTAGTGTATATATTATTTTTTAAGTTTTAATGAAAGCTAACCATAAAGCCATAATACATTCTGAGCTTCTCCAGTGCAAGGAAACAGGAATTACTTTTGACAGATCTCATGCCTGTTATATTTTAATATACTGGGGTAAACACTGCTGTAGCCTACACAAGCAATAAGAGGGGGAAAAAAAGTTGGTATCTCTGTGGGAAAGTATAGGATAATCTGGCTTTATAAGTTTAGGACAGTCATTCATTAAGGAACCTGTCAGGATTGGTGTCTTGTTGTGTTAGACATGATATGCAACAAGTATCAAGAAGGAGGGATGTCTTGGTGAGAAGTGATCCTCCTGTCTGGGTCACAGTGGCAAGAGGGAGGAGATAAAAAGACAATTCCCTTGGTACAGCTATTCAGTCTTTCTCTCCTCCCCCACCCCATCCCTTTTATTGAGTCTCCTCTATCCTGTTACAGAGTGGTTTTCCCCAAAGAGTATCAAAAATATGACATACTCACTCATTCTCTTCCTGGAAAGGATGCAATATTATTCACAATATATGGAAAAAATCAGAACGGTGTTATTTTCCTTTTTTCTTTTATGTACTCAACCTGGGGGGTTTTTTTGTCGTTTTGTTTTTTTTTTTTGGGTTTTGTTTGTTTCTTCTGCAAATTTGAAAAATTAATTAAAATTATTATTTTAGTTTATCTTTCTACAATGCTCACCTAGTGCCGGAAGAAGGCCTGGGAAAAGGGACATACAGGAAGACCAGGTAGACAAGTAGACTAAAAATTAGAATAAAGAAAAGTAACTTAAATACAGTTGGGACCTTCTTAGAACTTCTCTCAAACAGAAATTTTTCACTGGATTACAAAAAAGTTCAGTTCAATTTTGTAAAGATTTTAAAGCTTCTTTTGTGGCAAGTGATTTGTGGATGTCAAGGTTTCTTCCCAGTCAGAGCAGTTGCAAACATGTTAATAGCACCAATTTAATCTCACACAGTGCAAATTGCCTCCAAAATTAGTAGTTAATTCTCATATATGTTAAATAAATTCTCTGTATCATGATGAACTTTTTATCAACCAGAAATTTTAAACTGTAAAAACGGTGGGAAATTAGAATGCAATAACAGAGCTGAGACTAAGGAAACATGTTCTTCAATTAATGTACTCATGCATGTCCTGCTTTTCTACTAAAATGCTATTGATTGAAAAATACTCTTCTCTGGAGGTTATTCTACACCCAGTGAAGTTGTTCATGAGTCAGAGATTAAAACCTTAAAGGATGAGAGAGCAGCACAGTTCAAACCTCTGCTGATGGATAGATCAGTCACTGGGAATGCAGTTTGGTCTCTATCAATAACACCACTTTAAGTAATGTGAAAACTGCATGTTTTCCCAGTAGGTACAGGTGAAACAAACAACTTCAGTGAATGTATGACTGGGTTTCTTTGCTGAAAAACATGGAAGAGATTATGCAGCAAAAAATGTAACATTCTCCTGAAATTCCAGCAGCACTGTCTGCTGGCCAGCTGGTTCCAGTTGTACTGTACCAGGAGTGGGTTTAGTGCAGGCAATAAATAGATCAATATCATTGAATATTAGGTACCAGACTTTCCCAGTGTGCACTCTGCTGGCAGGGATGTCAGCAACCACAGCCTAGGATGTCTGTGACTTGGCCACACAGGCCAGGAAAATCCTTGGTATGGAATGTGTTCTGCACAGAGCTGTTTGGCACTAAACAACACAAAAAGCCTGGAAATGGCACACACCTTTCTCTAGCTCTTCATGTCTTCTCAGTGCTTGGCACTCAGTGTCCCATCCTAGGTTTATTCTCCAGCTGATGTTCTTAGTTTTCACATAGGCTGTGCCTAAGCTCTCACCTACATCTTCCCATCTCTTTCTTCTGCCACTCCTCTGCAGGAACCACTGCTCTCATCCCACACCCTCCACCCTGGCACTGGTACTGGCCAGGGACTTTGATCTGTGTGGGAGGTGGTTGTTCTGTGTCTCCCGAAGAAATCTAGTTCCTTCACTATGAGTCATAATCCCTTCACAGGATATTTTCTCCTCATAACTAAGAAAGGCATTATTATAAAGGTATTATTTCTACATCCATAGAAGTGCCCCAGACCCCCACATCCCAGAACTTCTCCATGTATGTGAGGAGTTATACAGTTTTCCAGACATTTAGCAAGTTCTTTTTCCCGTGTGCAGACCTTACTGTGTTACGTGCCATGATATCTGACAAAGTAAACACAGCAACTGCCTGAACATTCCTAAAATTTTAATTTTATCTACAGCTGAGAACTCGGTTGTATTGATTTTTAGGTCTGATCTTCACAGCTTCTCGGAAGGTCTGGATGTACCTGTTAAATTCAGACAGCTGGAAGCCTGCTGCTCAGTGCTGAGCACAGGCAGTGCTCGGTGGTGTGCACCTGGCTGGCCAGCAGGTGGTAACCAGCAGCTGCTCTTCCCAGAGGAGACACCTTTGTCTCCAAGGGATGCACTGAGAGGCACTGATATTCAGTGGGAAGGAGGAGCATCCTCCTTATCAGTAATACTGAAAAGAAGTGCTAGAAATAACCAATAAATTAGATCTGATTTTTTTAGATGGTATGCTGGGGGGGAAAAAAGCCCAGAAGGATTTTAGGCTTCTCAACACACAGCTGTGACATACTCCTCTTGCTCTAGCTCTAGGGGTGACACTATGTTCCAACAATGGAACATACATACACCCCCAAAGGAAAAAACAGACAGCCCTAAAGAGGTCAGGCATGGGCAAGTGCATTGCTCAGACAGTCCGCAAATAAAAGGCTAACAGAAGCCCACGGATTTCTAGTTGAATTACGTGGGGACAGAAAAAGGCTAAGGGAGGAAAACGTAAATTTATGTCAGAAAGATGTGAACACGCCTAATAAGGAAAATGATTAGAATAAAGTTGTTAGTCAAATTTGACAAGATCTTCTCAAAGTAACAAGTCAGCAGTCCCTAAGTGGAATTATTGGAAGTCTCCAACACATTAAACTATTGCAAAAATCTTTAATGTAGAGGAATACAGAGATGGACAAACTACCAGAAACTCAGGCAAAGAGGAGCTAAAGGTATGATGTCCAGTTCCTTTGTTTGCCTTTGTCTGGTAAAGCAGTAAGATGCAGTGATACTTTGCTTTTCAAACATATTCTGGGAGTGTAGTGTCATGAAGCAGTGCAGTAGCTCTGAGCTCTGTGCCCAAGTTCAGAAACAACTGTGCCTGACTCCTGAAATTTACTGAGTATCTAATTTTCTCCTAAAACATCAGTCTTTATAGCTAAGACTTAATAGTCCAGGAGCTACCACTAAAAAAGAACTGTGAGATATACTTAGAGTTTAATCATCCAAGTAATCATTGCAAAGATGGCATTGCCCTGTCTGTACACAGACGTGGTTCTCTTCTGTGAATGTTTAAGTGACCAAGTTAAGGATGATGCCTGTTAAATGTCATCAAATGGAACAATTCAATGACTGACAGAATAATTTAATAATTTAGATTGAATAGGATTTCAAAAGAACATCTTGTCTGTTTTCTTGCCTGAGCTATGGTCAACATTAAATTCAGACCATAACAAGTTGGGTTTTTTACAAATCCTTA
This sequence comes from Buphagus erythrorhynchus, assembly GCA_013400855.1. NCBI lineage: Eukaryota > Metazoa > Chordata > Aves > Passeriformes > Sturnidae > Buphagus > Buphagus erythrorhynchus. The sequence continues at coordinate 217,576 of VZTT01008600.1, read as the reverse complement.
AATATAAAGTATGCATTCTACCAAGTACAAGTACTTTTGTAAACAACTGAGGAGCAAGTCTCTCTAAAACACACTGAGAAATCTGATCTTAATAAAAACATTCTCCTAAACTAGAAATTATTTGATTTTAAATAGAAAGAGAAAGCATTTCTGAAAGCTGTTAGCATTCACCTTCACCTTCTGCTGGAAGTGCATCGTTTCCTAAACCAGCACTGTTGGATACCATGCCTGGATAGGAGGTTACTTCAGCATCCCTTGTGTTCAGACATATCCTTTTTTCCTGTGATGGGAGAATTTTTACCCCAGTTAAACATGGCAAGGACTGTCCCTGATCCCTTAGGAAGAGTGCATAAAACCACAGTTCAAGTTGTCATACAGGAGTTTGCAAACCCCAGAGTTTGTAGAAACAGAATCCAGGGAGTTTGTGGTTTGCCTGGTGTCTTTGCGCCCATAACCTGCTCTTCAATATGTTCCCACTATAATGCTTTAAGACCTTCTCCTGTGTCCCCAGCTGCACTCTTTTTGGGTTTTGTATTGTTTGCCTTTTCTCTATCAGTTTTCTTCTTTCACTTTTCTTCTTGTCCTCCTACCCCTTTTTATCCCTCAAGGCGCAGCGTTGCAGCCGCCAGCAGAGCCTGATTTAAGGCTACCACAGTACAGTGAACTGTTTAATTCTCCTAGACATTTCCCTATGGCAACTATCCATAAAAATTTGTTTTGCTGAGGGCAATTCATGTCATCTAATATAGAACCAAAATAGGCAATCTTATTTAAGGTAAGAAGGCTGTGCATTTCCCATATCATAAGCATGATGCTAAACTCATTTTGACTATCACAGATTTTCAGTTTTCCTCTGAGATTATTTCTCCTTCTTGGCCCTCATTTGAACAGAAATAACTTCTCATATTCTCTCACCTATGATGTGAGGCAGTCAGTTCAAAGGAACCTTTATTCCTCCTGAGTGATGCTCAACAGTGATGTTCCTCTCCTTGAACTGGACCCATCAGGAAAACAGTTTGGACAATATCCTCTGAGACAGCTGTCTCAGTAAGAGAGAGCAAAGCAAAGGCTGGCATTAATATGGGAGTGGATCTCAGAAATCTTCCAGAATAAGGAAATCTAGTGTTAATGATTTTGCAAGGCTGGTGAAATCAGGTTCCATTTACAACTGATTAAGCCGCAGGAAAACCATTCCCAAATTCCCTGCATGTGAATTTTTGCTTTTATTTTTGTTTGTTTGTTTTCCCCCTTGGAATACTCAGTAGTTCCTAGGGGTATTGTCTGCAGAAAGCAAGGGCCTCTTTATTATTTACTACCATAACTCCATACACCTACTGTGTACACCTACCCATCTAGACTTTTATTTATAAGTATTGAAAATCAACATTTCCAAGGTATAATGTAGCCCATTCTGTACAGAGAGCTTTAGCTTTAGCTTTTAGTCTGCTCTTATGGGACACTCTTTGCTCAGGAGGTGCAATCTTATCTCAGAAGCACACATCCACCCTTATGGATGTGTCCCTGCTTTGAATCCTGCCCTGTGCAACTTAAAGCTGGTAATTTCCTTCAGTCTTAGGGAAAGAAAAAGCAGGCCATGAATTGTTTTTAAAATCTCATTTCTGTTTCACTTCTTGAGTAATGTGATGAGTGCCAGCGTGGTGTAATGCTGAATTTTATGCATTTCAGTGCCTCTCATAGGTTTGGGAAGAACTGCTTGGTTGGTGCACTTAAGGAATCATGGCACTGGACAGGTCGCTCTTTTCAGTTTATGTTTGGAAAAAACTAACTTGTGAGTCAAGATACCACAGGAATAAATGCTACAGTGTTCATTGCATAACATATTCATCTTCTTTACAAGTCAGTATTCCTTTACATGGACAGATTACAGGCATTTTTCTTCAGCTGGGTAAGAGGAACAAAAACATAAAACAGTTTCTTTCCTTCTTGCAAGAGAATAATCTTGAAACAAATCTGATATCATAGGAAGTACAGTTGTCCCTCAAACACATTATAATAACCTCATGGTCCTTTCAGTTTTCTTGGAGAATTGGACCAGAAAGTCAGGAATGAATGATTCTACCCCTTCTAGTCTATACATAAAATATATCTGTGGAGAACCTGAAATGCATTCCCTAGTTAGGGAGACACAAGAGGCTTCTCTCATAGCAAACCCTGTTCTGTCATGGCAGTGTACCCCTATTCTGTTCCCTAGGTCAGCCCCGTGCCCTCTCCCTGTCCCTCAGTCTTCCAGTCACTCCCACCCTGTTTCCCTGTTGGCTCCCATGCCCTAACCCCACCTTTGTGACACCCCCATGTCCCCTGGTAATTGGTCTCTCCCCTGCCCCAAACACCCAGGTACTTAAACCTAGACCTTCACCAGACCTTTGCCTTTTTCCTTTGCCTCTAACCCTGGACTATCCACATGTGTGGCTGGAATAAACATCTCAGTGGAACCCATACAAAGGCCCTTCCTGCTTCTTTACCTGCAAGCATCTTAACAGCAACCCAGACCACAACATCCATCCCTGCTGGCACAGCTTCCCTTGCTCACAGGTGGTTATTGTGAGCTCTGCGTCTGTTTGTTTTTATTGGAGCAACACCCCCTGATCCCCCATACACATTGTTTTAACTTTTGCAAGTTTAAAGAAAGGCTTGGAAATATAAACCAGGCACAGTGGAAAGCAGCTGCCTGAGCTTGCAGATGACTGAAATGCAGCTTTGGAATATGCAGCTGGCTTCTCAGGCAAGACAGCCAGTGCAGGGGTACTTGGGAGTACAGTGTGCTTAGGAGCAGTTCAGGCCTATATCTTGTAATGTATGTATGTAATGTATCTTGTAATCTATTGTCTTCAAGATTTCCCTAAAATCAGACATTTCATTCACCATAGCACACTCTCCTGGATTGTGAGGCAGCAGCTACATGACCAGTGTGAAGATGTGAGAATTATTCAAACTGAGTACATTTTTCCAATAGATAATGGATTTGATTATTGTAGCCTCTTCATCTTCAAATTGAATGTAATGTCCATCTGCAGATCACTGTCTGATTGAGTTAAGTTCTTACATTATTACCTATCATAGAGCACATATACACATCATTTTCTCAATACTAAAATTTACTTGGCAATTTCTGTTAATATATTTTTCCATTTCCTTTGGCCTCATTATGAAGGAGTCATTGACTATACATAGCTTGTCTAGCCATGAGGTCTATTAGAAGCTACTGAAGCTTTTTCAGAGAAGATTTATAACCAAACAAAATAACAGTTTCTTATAAAATGTCTTCTTTTTATTCCTAGCCTCATGGGTCTTTCAAAATACTGACTGTACCAATATTGCAGCTATGTTAAGTGTATACATACATGTTTATATTGTCCTTGATTGATTAGGTTTTGATTGTTTTAATGACATATTGTTCAAGAATTTAACACAAAGTTAAGTAAAAATATCCTTTTGAATTAACTGGCATCAAACAGTGTCAAATATACCATCACTTTCATTGCTCTGAAATAGCTGTAATCATTAAGCAGTCCAACAATATTATGAATCTACCAGTGCTCCAAAACGTCTTTATCAGAGTGTTGCTGTGTTTGCCCAAGTGGATGGGTATTTAGAAAGGCATAAATAAATAACCCAAATGGTGATATTAGGTGTTATATAACTGCTCACCCACACATCAGCCTGCTCTGAAAAGCAAAGCTCTGTCTCTTTTTGTCATGCTTGATGTTTCATTTACAACTGAGGTTCTGAAAATGCTTCCATCAACAATTTTGGAATTTGCTCTCTACTGATAATCATGCAGTAGATAAATCATGCATGTTTCCTGCAGAGCCAGTGTGGGTAGAGGGCACACATAGCAGAATATAATTATGCTTCCCTGTGGAGAAGCATTCCCCAAGAACTGGTCACCTGGCAGTGGCTGCTCAGTTGTGTCCACTAGAACAAACCTCCTATTTGTTTTGGGTTGGTTAACAAACATCTATTATAATCTTCTGTATCTTAAGAGCTCCTTTCTAGGTGCCATCTCCTGTTTATAACCCCTTACCTATGTAATTTATCTATTTTAAGCACAGAGCAGTGTGAGTTCACTTTTATGAGGCCAGTGCATATATCCTGTAAGATTTGCCATTAATCCATCTCTCCTGTCATTAGGCATGAAGGGACAATGTTATTTCTGTCCTAGTATTTAAGATGTTTTGTGTCTCTTTGTGTCCCCCAGTGTTGACTGGAAGGTGAAGGGTGTTATCTGTGTGCTTTTCCTTTAATCTAGAAGGTAACATTAGTAAATACCCCTTGTGCTCTGTGACATCCTTAAAGTTCTCCATTTGTGCAAGGTAGGGGGACACAAATACCTTGGGATAAAATGCAAATGGTTTCCTAGACAGGTCATTGTTTTTAATGTTCTCTTTCATCTTAGTAATCTCATTAAAAGGGAAATGATGGTCCAAATCAGACTCCCTTTATATGCTAAAACTTGTCAGATTATAATTTCTTTCACAATGATGTACACTATTAATGCCTTACACTTAATGATATGTAGGCAAATTTTAAAAAGAGGTATAAATTTCATCAATTTTGGAAAATATTTAAGTATCAGAGAAAGTATCCACTTCTGAAGAAATACAGTTTCCATAATGAGTCCTCAAAAAGCTTTGTTGGAACTTTTCCAGAGGGGCAAAAGTACATATTTAATGACACAATAAGAAAGTGAGAGAATATTGCATTAAAAAAATTAAATTCCCCTTTCCTTCTGTACCTTTCTTGACCTACAAGTCAGCAACTTGTCCTCTCAAGAAATATCTGAAAGCACCATGCAGTCAAACTGCTGAGGTACTGCATATAACACTCAATAAATAGGTCTTAATAGTCACTGCTCTCGCTTTATTGAATATATAGCACAAATTCTTAGGAAATCTTGCTTTAGTTGAACAAAGAAAAATTGTAAGTGATTTTATGCAATGCTGCAGGACCATTAAAATGTTCATATATTGGCTCATGTTTATGACACAGTAAATCTATTGGTGCTCCTCTTAATTCTTCTCCTTCCATCTTCCCTGCTTTTTACCTAATTTAAATCTAAATGTAGCAACATGGCGTTTACCTATCTGTACTTCAAGCACAAGCATGTATAAACATTGTCCTTGCTCCTTTTTCAGGAAGGATTTCTCAGTCTCTGGGGTATGATTACACTCCATAATGTGTGTCAGTTAAATTTGTCAAATCTCGAGAAAAATGGTAACATCCCTGTTCATGTCTGCTTGCAAATCCTGTGTGGAAATGAGCAGTTTCTGCAGCTCAGCTCGCAGGGATCAGTGCCCTGCCATGCAGAGGCTGTTCCAGTGAGTAATGAATGGCAGGTTCAGGGGCTGTGTCTGCACCATTGCAGGCACTCTTGCTGCTCCTGGGGGCTCTGGTGGCCGCAGGGCTGGAGCAGAGCAGCCCAAGAGAGCCTCAGCCCTTGTTTTGGGCACTGAGCCCTGCAAGGATGACACCAGAGGAAGGGAACAGCCCCTCCCAAGCACATCCCAGGGCCTGTGCTCTGAGCTCCAGCTCCTCTGGTGCCTTTCCAGGCAGCTCCATCCCTGTGCTGGCAGCAGCCTGCAGCGCTCAGTGCCCCGTGCACTGCCCCCATCTACAAACAAAGCAAGCCCCTCTCACCTACCTCTGCTCCTCTGCTTTCTTTTTGGCCAAGGTCAAACAGTAACTCCATGAGCACAGCATATGCTGCTGGTTTTCTTCTCACACGGCTGATGGAAACACTTATTTGAAGGTTTCTTGCTTAGATCACTGCAGCAATGGCTTTAACCAACACTTTTTAAGTCCATCACTAACAAAGGGTTTACAACCACCTCCATCTTTCCAACAAACTTCCTGTCCCCAGGCTGCTAGAAATGCTGTCAGTCTGACAACAAATTCAGCTCTCTGCATTTTCATTATTCTCTGCTGTTCTTTTGAAGACATTTAAAGACATAAACACTCCTCCAGTGGGAGTGCTTCTCTGTATGTTAGTTTTTTGTGTTTTGTTTTAGTTAAAAGGCCTGATAGCTTTAGGGCAGATATCTTTAATATTTTTCATTAAAAATGGGACCCCTATCTAACTTGTGCTATTTTTCCCCCTACTTGACTCAGTTACTGCAAAGATCACATACTGCACCTAAAGAAAACTGCCCAAGACACGTTACCTAACAAGTAAATAGCCATGACAATCCTGAGACTTTATTATGGAAGTGTTTCTGCTACAGATCCCAAATAGAATTTAGTTTGTCCAGGGTCCAAGCATGCCAGGTTAATGCATATACTTTTTTTTTTTTTTTAACAGTTAATAAGTTTCTTGTCCTCTGTGGTCTTTAATTCAAACTGGGATTGGAAGCAGAACTGCTGTGATGCACAGAATGTCATATAAATCTTGAAGTTTCAGGGTGTACCGGGTGGTCATATTTAGCTCCTGGAGCCATCACCATGAGTGATGGTACTTTTGTGCTGAGTCTTGGCCTGCAGAGCTCATGACCTGCTGCAGTAGGTACCACAGGGAGTGAGCAGCCTCCCTCTGCCCTATTGAAAAAGCACCTGCAAACCAAAGTCAGTGCTATCCTCAGTCCACCTAGCTGGGGACAGATGGTTAAGAGCCAAATCTCTGCAGAAAATAATTTCTTTGTGTTATGTGAAATAACTTCTGGAAAAGAAATAGAAGCAGAGGACAAACTCCTCAGCTGTTCAGTCCACCCTTGTCTTGTCTCTGTGATGCTGCTTTTTACCATTGTGTTTATAGTATGTTCAGACACACAGTATGTGAAAGCTAGATTTTTTGGTGTCTGAGGGCTGGATGTGCAGATCTTCAGGCCTGAGCTAAGCAGCTCAGAGAAAGTTCAGCAACCCAGTTCCTCATGTCTGAGGGTTCTGAGGTCAGAAGGCTTGGTGAGTTTTGTTCTTACAGAGTTGAGTAGTCGTTAGGTAGACGTTTTGGGATCTCTTTCTGTGCTGTGCATTGAAAGTCCTCAGCTGTTATTTATTTGTGTGTCAATGCTCCTTTTTCAATCCCTGAGTCACATCTGAGAATTTGGGCAGAAGTAGCACTGCCTGTATTAAATACTTGGCAGTAAGTTAGCACTTTCTATGCAAGAATATTCTTGTGCTTTGCAAACATTAATTACATTTTACAGACCCTCTGAGGGAAGATGGAAAGCTAACTCTGTTTCTGGAAGACATGCTGATTTTGTTGATTGACTGTATGCTGAAAGAAATGTAAAATCAACCCTTATGTTGCCCAAATATATAACCGATGTAAAGTTAAAAGAAAAAGCAGCAAGATTCCAAACCCTGCTGCTCCAGTGCCAGAGAGGAAGAAATGAAAATCAGTTTGTGACTGGAAAGGAGTGCTTTGATAACTGGGGTAATCACTTTACATATGCTACCTGATGGGTCTCGTTTTTGTCCATATATATGGCACTGTTTTGTCTAATTATCCCTGACACTTCTTTTGAGCTTTATTTTTGTTTTGTATATACATATTGGAGAAGAAAGGTCTGCCAGTCCCTGGGAATCATGTATAATTCAGAATAACTATTAGCCCTTTGATGGATAGAAAGCATATTTACAACATAGGTACAGGGCAGCAAGCAAAATAAGAAAAGGGAAAAAAAGAAATGCAATTAATGTGCTCAGCATATCAAATACAGATCCATGTTCTCATGTTCAATAACTGTCTGAAAGCATTAAAAACTGCTCTGGGGTATTAGCCAGCACGAAGGAACAGAGGAAGCTCATAGGAATCTCTTCAGGAGTGTGAGATATCACAGCATCATGTGCAAACCCATTCTCACAGCCATCCTTTGGTCAGTTTGTGGTGTGGAAGTTGGCACAGGGCTCCTGCCACGCTTCCCTGTAAGCCTGAGCCTGGAGCAGCTCCCTCCTTGCCTGCTGTCATGACCCCCCTCCCCAGCCTGCCCAAGCGAGAGACACTTTGACCTTTGGTTTCCAAACACAGCAGAGGAATTGGCAGGTGTTATTAAGACAGAAATAGCTTTTGAATTACACGTCTGTTTAGTTGTTCTTTTACTACAGTCCCTTTTGTAACACATTGTTCCCTTATTATAGCTTAGACATTTCTTCTAATGATAATAGAATCCTTTTGGGTTTTCAGCACCTGTGCACAGGATGCAGCTACTAATTTGGAATAAGAGTCAAGCTGTTGGAAAACATCTCACTTGAGGTTAGATCCATGTTGTGTTTTAACAGAAAGGAACAGCCCTTGGTACTTTTATGTTTTTTACTCACAGGAAAAAGATATTACAGAGCTAATGTACTATGATTTTACTCATTTAATTAGAGATGGAATAGTGCATTGGACCAAGTAAAATTGATAAACTCTGAATTAGTGAAACAGGTACTTTGGATGGTACAAGCACCAGTGTAACACAATACATGATCAGTCTAAATGGGGAGCCTGCCAAACAACACTATATTTGAATTGGTTGTACAATGAGAAGGTTGTAAGAGAAATGGTATTTTTGCTCACTTTGTGGCCATATTTTTTGGTGCAAGGAAGGATGATTGAATTTTGGTTGGGCCAGTAATATATGCGTGGCACATGGCAGCAATCTGTGGATTGCTTTGTACTGGGAAAAATTACAGTGGCCATAACTGACAAATGTATTCATGTTGGTCTGATTCCTGACAATTCCTGCGTGTCACTCAGAGAGACTTTGGCACTAATAGCCTAAGCAAGCACTAGCATTATAGCATTTGAAGCAAGCAATTCTTTGTGAAATACAAGGTGTGTATAATATGATAAATTCTTGCATCAACTTCCTTGGGAATTTAACAATTGCACTGCTGTTCACAGGACCTAGAGGTCTTGATAGTCTCTGAAACAAGAACTCGGATTGAATCTGGTGAGTTTTGAGTGTTTGTGAGCCATGGAATGGAGTGGTTGGGAGCCTGAGAGTGCAAACCATGGGTTCTTCCTGCTATAATTTTTATTATTGAAGCACATAACTCAGCCATGATTTTCTCAAAGTCAAAGCAGGCAGGGGATAGCTGCATGTTCTACAGAACAGCAGTCTCTCCCAACTTATTTGTAAGGCTCCAGATGATAATTAATGAAGAGAGTAACACTGAATTTTAATTGGGCTGTAATTATAATACAGCAATTTATAAAGCGAGACTTTCAAGACTGTTCATCCCCTACAGCATTCTTTTCCTCAGCTAAATCAAACTATAAAAGTTAGAGGGAGATAAATAATTGGTTCTGAAACATACTTATCACAAGTGGGTTGAGTGTATTTGTGTGCATGGGCACCATTTATTATGATATACATGGAAAAATCACTTCCATGTCAGACCTGATAGCCTAAAGACCAGGAATTTGCTAATAAATAGGCAGAGCTGACACTGGAGCAGCACTGGACTTATCAGAAGCCAGGGACTTCCAGCTGGATCCAGTCCATGCCCTGAGACTCACAGAGAATCTCAAATATGACCCCCAAAATTGCTTTTTGGAATATGAGTGGGATAGATGCAGGGACTTCCTTCCCCAAATTGTTACAAGCTCCACCTGAAAGAAATTTCAGTGCACCTAAACCTGCATTGGCCAAGAGAGAAACCAACCTGATGTAGTTCCACAGATAGTGGTACTCTTAATTGGGCTTTAGATGTCAAGGAACTGCAGATCAAATCTCTTCCCCTTATTTGGATTTTTGTGTTAGCAGCATGAACAGTGGTGGCTTTTGCTGCTGCAAAAAGGTGTCAGAACTTATGAAAGGGAAAAGCTCAAGAAAAGTCCACTGCTGGGCTGGCTCAAGAGATAAGATATTTATTTCAAATACCCAACCATTTGAAGATCTTGATCTCAGCTTCTCCTGTGAGATCTCTAATTTTTCTTGCCTCCAACTGGGCTAGAAATGTTAGAAGGGTGGATTTTCCTCTGGTGTGGAAGAAAGATGCAAGAATGGTGCTATTACTTGCTTCTGTCCTTATTTGTAAAATTCCACCTGCAAATGCTGCTTTTCCTCAAGTAAAGGCAGTCTTTAGGAGAAAAAGATGGAAAGATGGCCAGCTGGTCACAGTAGGGGTCAGCATTAAGGATTCCTGCAGGAGAAAGGTAAAAACAATTATCTGTCCTCAGGTAAGAAATGTCCCAAGAAAAATAGTAAAGCAGAGTCCATAATCCAAGTTGAATTATGGAACAGCTCAGGTCTAGAAAGCTGTAAAGACCCCTGCCTTCATCTAACTCATTAACAAGCCTCCCATCTCCCACAGGAAATTTCTCTTGTTTACTGAGTTTTTAACCCTGAGATTAGAAATAACGAAGAAAAGTAAATACCAAAGCATGTTGGAGCAGGCTTTAAACCTGAGCTTGTAAAAGCAAGTTGAGGAGCTGGAATCCCATCACTGCAGATCTTCAGGAGAAATTTAGAAAATAATCTGGAATGGAATAGCAGATATCCCGTAGGAGATACCTAAAATAGTCATACTACAAAGGACATTGGCAGACCTACTTTTCTATGATTTGTGATTAACCAAAGTTTTGCCATTTCTTGGGCTATATTTTAAGATGGAAACATAATTTTCCAGCAACTGATAATGAAGGGATTTCCTACTGAGATTTTCTGGAAACCACTGTGGTCTAATTTTGGTAATTTCTCCAAAGGAGTGAGTTAAAAAAGGAAATATCTACAAATGCCTCAAGTTGAATTAAAAAAAAGCCATTTTAAATTGTTATCCTGATAGGAATACAAGAGACCTGCATGAAAGACCTCCTTCTCTCTTCACTCACACACAAACTTCCACCACTAATTCTGCATTAGCCATTTCTGCTGCACACAAGGAAATATCCCACTGGGAATCTTTGCATATACCAAACGATAAAGCTCTGGATACATAGAAAGCAATATAGCTGGTTATTGCAACTGTTATTTTGTATGGTTGCATTTTTTTGTTATTCCCATAGAAATTAATCATTTCAGTATAATGTGGAGTCAGAGGCATCTTTTCTGTGCAGGAATTGAGAATATCTGAAGTGACTGACATTTGGTGGAAGGAAAAAAGAACAGAATATAAATCTCTCAGAGCTGAAGCCTTCTACTCAATAAAGTAAACAGTTTTTAGGAAAGAAAAACATATTTCTTTGGTGATGCTTGATTATGATTTCCTTTACTGTCAGCTGGCAGAGGGGGTTTGATGTGCATTGTTTTGTCGGGGAAGGAGTTCTGCCTCTTCTGTACCCGCAACAACAAAATTGAGAATTATCTCAACTTTCCATGGAGAACTTAATGAATTCAGACAGCACTAATGTGTCATTTCCAGCAAGGACTTGTGTTTGTTTGCTTGGTTCATGGTGTCATGAAGCTGTGTCTATTCTGGAAACTATCAAGGCTATGCAATTTGGTTGCTGATAGAAAAATTTCCTTCTGTTACATTTCCTTTCTCTCATGTAGAAGCATTTAGGGTTATTGAAATTAGTAAAAATGCCTCAGTTCATTTCTTCAGATGTGTCAGTTAGCAACAACTCAGTTTGCAGCTGCCACTCATGTTTAATCAAGCAAGTGAGCAAGTGAGCCAAGAAAACAAAATTGTGGTTGTGTGTGCTGACTGGTTAAAAATGTGTGTTCTTGGTACAGTTTCCATTCTTTCAACTTCCACAGGAATTAATTGGGCATGGGCACTGTGATATCTAGATGGGTTTTCCACCAAGAGGAAAAGCTTAATTAGGTTGCAAGTAGCAGCAGAATGTATTCCACAGTGCTCCACAGTGGGTGGCACTGTGTCCTGAACGACTCTGATGCTCTGGGTGAAAATCAGGACAAATTTGAGCTCATGCTGTCTTTTATGGTAACTGTAAGCACTTAACAAGTACACACTAAACACATCCAGGTTTATCACATCCTGCCTTACTGAGGCTTCCAGTAATGATGTCCAAGAATTGGACTAGGCTGGATACTCTGGTCTCAGGTAGTGCAGGGAAAAGGATTAGTTCACTGAAACTCCCTGGGACAGACCTTCTGCCTGGATGCAGCCAGGTTCAGGGGTGCACTCTGAGTCTGTAGCCCCTGAAGACCAAAGCCTTGATTAGCATGGCAAAGCAAGATTACAGCATTGCCAGGAGATAAGAAATGCAAAAATACTGCTTGCAGGCGGTGTAAAATCAAGCTTTAGAAAATGTTGGACTAGGGTTAAGTCAGACTGGTGAGGATAAAGAGCCTTTGTACATACAGAGGGAAAGCCAGGACAGGAAAGATTTGGAGTTGAAGAGTAAAAATCTGATGTCTGACGGCTGCTAACACAGCCTTGATCTTTCAGCTCTCCATATCTCCCTGCTTTTGATCACCTGAAGCATAAAAAGGCTAAAATGTTGCACTGTTAAAGTCTGCAGCACCTATAAACATGGGGAAACTGTTTCTTGTAAGCAATAATAATTTTGGCTATTGCAGAACAATACTGAACTCCTTTCAAAATGCATATACACATAAATCTGGTGTGCATATGCATATTTGAAATGGTTGCTAATCAGCTATAATTGCTCAGGTCTGTGCTTTTAAGATGTTTCTTAATGTTGCTTCTTATTCTTTAAAATTCTACAACAATTTGTTGGAATATTATTGTCATCTTTGACTAGTTTAATGAACACATCCCATATGGAGAATCTAATATGCTGCACATTCATGCAGGAGATGAAAGCCAGCAGTAAAACCCAATACCATGGCAACTTTTTAGCAACAAGAATTTATCAGCAAAAATTTTCCAGGATTTTCTAGGACTCCAAAATGGTTAGTTAAGGAAAAATCTCCTCATGAGAGAGAAAATTTTTTTCTGTTTGTTTCCCACAGATGTAATATCTTTCTAAATTATTGGTTTTGTCTGAAAGGATTTATTTTTTAATTTATTTGACAACAAGGCTATGAGAAAGTGATAGTCTACCTATTCTTACTAAAACAACATGGGATACTGGATTTATTCTAGCATGCAAAGTTGAATAAAATGAAATTAATCTCTGGAGTTTTAGTAACAATATCTTTAAATATCTTTATTTTTACTGTTATTTTCCCAGAAAATATTGTAGTGTTAATTTATTTAGGGCTTTGACATCTTTAGGAGAAGTTCTTGTAAAAATGCAAGTAAGGAAGGCTTAGACATAGGAACTGGTTTATAACAGATTATATATTAGCATGCTGAAGCTACTCTATAACTAATAGAATGTAATGACCCTGTTAATTTAGAAATTTAAGAAGTTTCCTATTTTTTTAATTACTCAGATTGCTACCATGAGGTTTTTGTGTTTGTGTGAGTGTGTTTTTATTTATTTATTTTTTAGTTTCTGTTGGTTTCGTAGTGAAGTGCGAGATTAATTTGTGGTAATTACTTGAGAGTAGTAATAAGTGCTGATACTGGTTTGCTACAGATGTAAAGGAAGGATTTGTGTTTCTAGAACTGGAAACCTTAATATGCAGATCACATGCAAGCTTGGAAGTGTTTGAGAATGGAAATAATCATGCAAAACTGAAGTTAGAAAAGATACAAAGACATGCATGAGGTAAACAAATTTTAAAGCTTTCCTCAGAGCAATGATTTTGTCAGAAGGCTTTCTTGCTGTGCCAGGTCATGCTAAAAGTAAAGAAGAATTTTTGTCAAAATCGTGATGGAAAAGTGCTCTAATAATACAAGATTAGCTTTGTCTTGTTCTTCTGCTGAAGAAGGGCCAAAATGATTTGTAATAATTTGAAGGACAGGTCAGAATCAAAGTTGGTAAAAGGATCAGAGGCCATGTGATTCACAGTCTGTGAGGCTCTTACAGATTTCCAAGATCTGGCTGTGGGGTTTTGTGTCACTGGAACCTGGGGAGCTTAAGCCTCTCTGATGCTGCTGTTTCACTGGGCTGGCTGATACAATCTGCAAATTAATTAAGGGTATAACCAGATTGGCACTGAGTTTGCATCCTCACAGGAACACAGTCAACATCCAAACAGATTGCTTCTGCACCCAGAAGCTTTGTTTCCAGGTACAGCCCAGAAGTCAGCATATTTGCTTAGGAATTTTTTTTTTTGAGTAGTTGTCACAAGGAGCTTGCTATAAAATTCTGCTGTGAGTTAATATTCTTGGAATTTAGTTTAAGATGCTGGGCTTGGCAGAAACTTGTTATGCAAATAATATCCTCCAGATGTGAAGTGTATTATGGAAAATACTAAAGAATGCATCTCTATGAGTGCAGGAAGAATGTACAAAGTAATCTATGCAATGTCTTTCTATAACAAGAAACATAAAATAGAAATATGCATTGGAACCCATAGATGACCATTATATAGGTCTTAACAAAGCTTTGGTCTTGCTCAAATTTTGAACAGGGACTTTTCCTGATACTTTTCCCGGAATGAGTTCCTTATAAAACAATGTAAATTACTCAGGCATGCATTCACCTATAGAATCCATACATTCTTACTGTGTGGGCACAAGAAATGAGGAAAGCCAGACCTGGATACTAAAGAGCTCTTAATGTACCATTGGCTTGGTATTAGCCCATGGTGAGTAAGAGAGGTGTGAAAGCCTAGAAAATAGCAATGAGATCATCTCTATTTCAAGATAATTTTTGTAAATTTTGGAAACTGAGAAATGAAACCCTGATTATTTGTTTATCCTGAAAGAGCAGTGCATTCCTCAGTGACAGGTTTTGTCTTGAAACAGAACAGCAAGGACCCTGAAAATATATCCAGAATAGCAATCAGCTTTGAAATCTTCAGAGCTCCTGTTGCAACATGTGAAAAGTTTGATCACTTTTTGCAGCAATTATAATACTTTAGGAAAACAAAACAAAACAAAATAATATCCCTATATTGTAACAGGGCTTAAGGCTCAAACATGCTTCAGAAATTTTGGTGATTTCTACTGTCTACTATGCCATGAAGCCCCATCTCAAGTCAGGATATAATTGTCAGGTAAGAGGGATGAAAATGGTACAGGCTGCCAGGATACAGCAGAAGTGAAATGAAGAGTTCAGTGAGGAATGCTCATTGCCAACTCACAACTTGCTTAACAAATACCAGACAAATAACAAATGGCAGCTCTGCCATGCTCAGGGCTGCCCCAGCAGGGTGGGGATCCTCACCACCTCTGCAGCCTCAGCTTCAAAGGCCATGACTGAGAAATCTTTTTAAGAAGGCTGATGAGATCATGTCAGAAATAGTCCAAGTCCAAAATTATTTATCAGCAATATTTTAGAAAGTTTTGCCAGGTCCTTCAGTGGATCTCTAAATGGTTTCTACAGTGAACCAGAAGAGCTTGTGATGCACTTTATACAAAATTCTGGATCCTGACTAAAGCTGCTCATAAGACACTACCTGAAATATACTCTTGTCTTCTACCTTAAGAGGGTTTTATTCCTCTTCACATCATAATTGTAAGCATCTTCATTTGTTTCAGCCTGCTTTTTTTTTTTCCTAACTTTATTTTTATGTTAGCACAGAAAGGAAGGTAGCTGTAACTAAATAAACACATTTTTAAGCAAAGCTTTTATATCTATCCTATAAACCTCTCATTTGTTTCTTTCTTCCAAAGGCATAAAAGTTTGTTTATTAAATATAATAATAAAGTAGAAATAAGCTCTTTCTTAGCTGGCATCACTTCAGATTCCAGTGTATTTTTCCCCAGCCTCA
This sequence comes from Buphagus erythrorhynchus, assembly GCA_013400855.1. NCBI lineage: Eukaryota > Metazoa > Chordata > Aves > Passeriformes > Sturnidae > Buphagus > Buphagus erythrorhynchus. The sequence continues at coordinate 201,935 of VZTT01008600.1, read as the reverse complement.
TTATAGCTCTATTTCCCAGTGCATAACCAGCATGTGTCACACTGAATGAAGGCTGGCTTCAGAATAACATGTCTGTAAGATGATTGCTCTTGGAGCACACAGTGACCTTACTCTATAATTAAATGCAAAACCTGTGTGGGAAAAATTGATGTTAAAAGTCTTAACTTATGCTCACCAGAGACTGGTAGTGCAGAGACAAATGCTGTCATATTAACCTCAGTTGTTAATTTTGGCACCAGAGGACTCCTGCCAGGGGTGGGGAAACCACAGGCTGAAGGGGTGGTGGATCCTGTGCAACACAATATGTAATGGATAGAGCTTTATTCGACAAAACTTTTGTAATTTAATTACTGCAAAGGATATCAGACCCTCAGATTCCTAGAATGGCATTTTGAGATGAGTTCATTGGGTGGAAGTTTTTCTGAGATACGGAGGAAAAAGGAGGGGACTGTGCCAGGATTTCTGGGTGCCAGTGCACATCTTGAACTCTTTCATAATTAATTTCAAGCATGATGGAAGATACCCTAACTGAATCAGTCCAATTTTAAGCTAAATGCAGAATATATTGCAATATTCCCCAGAAGTAAAATGTGTTTTAGGAAAGTTTGGAATTTTTTGTAATTTCTTTAGATTCACTTGAAAAAAGTCTGAAATTAGGTAAATAGTTTTAAATACTAGTTTCTAGCCCAGCTTTTTCAGTCAGTACATCATGGCCATTTAGATAAGTGAACTCGCTTTGCGCAAGGTGAACAGAATGAAATTATTTTTAAAACAATTAAAAATCTATCATGTTTTTCAATTTTCCTTCACTGTCCCCTGACCTTCTTAGTAGAAGTGAAAAAAGTTTATATTCATCCGTTACAGCTTGTAGACCTCCAGACCTGAAGTTTCTGCCTTTCTTTCCCTGTAATGATCTATTTTTTTTTCTTGTAAGGTTACCTTCATCCCTACCAGCCCTTCCATTTACTCAGTTCTCATAAGTCATCACATCATCCTTCAAATCAGCCCTTCATTTCAAGGCTGTGAGGTGCAAGCTCCTGAGACATGACAGGATCTGTTTGTGTGATCACTCTGTGTCCCCTCAGGATCTGTTTGTGTGACCCCTCTGTGTCCTCTCAGGATCTGTTTGTGTGACCCCTCTGTGTCCTCTCAGGATCTG
>VZTT01008600.1:174389-200628 GCA_013400855.1 Buphagus erythrorhynchus | reverse complement strand
CCCTCTGTGTCCTCTCTTGAACTGGCTCCCCACTCCCACTCCCATATTTTCATTCTGCCTCCCGAGACAAGACATTCACTTTTGACCTCGTCTGTGCCTTCTTTCTTCACACACAACTGTGGGTTTTCAGAAAGGCCATCTCAGCCACCTGCCATTTGGAGGAGCCCATCTGAGCTCCTTCTTGACCTGGCTTTAGAGTTGTACAGTAAAATAGCAAACAGCAAAAGGAGTCACCTCAGTCACCAACTCAGCCAGGACCAAGGCCCTCTGAGGTGTTCAGTGAGAGTTGTTGGGTTTTTTCTCCCACTACCTTTTAAAATCTTTAATTTCTGCCCTTTGACTGTTTTGAGGAAGCCTAGTTTTGTTGCAGGTTCAGCCTAGAATGCTGCATGTTGCTGAAGCACGCAGTCAGTAGGAAGTGAATGGCTTTTGTCAATGGGTATTTTTGGCTGATGAAAATAACCATGAGAAAAGAAGTGTGAATCTTGGCTGAGCATCACTGCTATCAGATTTCATTTTGGTTTTGACATCAAAATGCTCTAAGTGACCAAGAAAACGATCTGGGAGTCACCAAGAAAATGTTATGAAATTTTCTGTGACCTTGCAAGCTCCTTTCACTCCCTTCCCTCACATCTCAGCAGAAATCTGAAGTTGTATCAAGGGACGGACTCTGAGAGTCCTCTGGGGCAGGTCAGGTAAGTCTTGAGGGTCAGATTTTGAATGGTCCTTAAACTGCTTCTCACCAGTAGCAAATACTGCATTTGGTAGTCTTTTAAAATCCTAGCAAAGATTTTAAATTTTGTATTTTTTACTGCCACTCCAGGCTATCATCAGGGGTCTCCTTGCCCTCCCTGCAGGAGGCTGGCTGAATAAAGGAGGTCTCCAGGAGGGAGGGGCACTGTTGTCACCCTGCCTTGCTCTGTGATGTTTGTTTCCTCTTTCCTTTGAATCCTCAGGGACTACCAAACCCACCTGGTGTAGACCATATTCCAAAAGGTTTTCATTGAGTTGGAATAAAGGAGCAGGGTATGCAGCACTGCCTTGAAAGGCAGCTGGCTGCTGCTGCATGATCAAACCTCTCAGAAATGAGTTTCTCTCTCAGGGACAGTCAGGGTTTGATAAACCTTATGAAGTTTCCTTGGGTTAAAACTTTGCCTCTCCCTATCCAGCCAGCAGCCAGTAGAGAGCAATATTGCACACACATAAGAAATTAGTTCACTAAACTGTATTAGTCTAAGGGGAATTAGCCACTATAATTATTGTTTTCCTTCTCGGTATTGCTGTAATAACTAAGCTATACATAAAAGAGTTTAAGCTTTGCTAATTTTTTCATTCTTCTCAATACTTACTTTTTATCCTGTATGCAGTCAATGGCTTGTCAAACCTGAAGCTGACTTATTTGGTATTACATATTTGAAATGATTTATTCACTAAGAACCCGCTAATGGGATGTAACACATAAAAATTAGATTAAAGAAAAAATCCTTTAATCATCTAGTTGAATAAAGCTTTCTGCTTCTATGATGAATTTATATCCACTCTCTATTTTGTATAAACTAATATTATTTTCAGAATTCAATTTGAATTAGATTACCACAAAAGATTCACAAAATTGCAATGTACGTACATATTACATTAGTACATTAGTACTTCAAGATCTTCAACTCCTATTTTGTCATCTCCATTATGAAATTCAGTCCAATTTTTTCCCTGATATAACTTTTATGATATAAATATACATATGTAATATATATATGCACATATATAAATATATATAAATACCTATATAAAAATATACAAAGTGACTCAGCTTCTGAAATAAAATAACTTATACCTTAATATCTGTCCATAATCACAGTTTTTAATCTGAAGTCTTTCAAGTAAAGAATGGACAACCAAACTTTAATAATTTATCCAATATGTCTTGAAGTCTCTGAACACAGGGAAGGAAAAAAAGAATCTGGATACACACTAAGTATTCGTACTTTTATAGTAGACCCTCTGTGTGAGTGACCCTAGATAAAAAATAAAAATCCCAGGCTGTAAACCACCAATGGTCTTCTTTCATACATCTATTCTGGAGCAGAAATTATTCTGAACCCAAAATGCCAACATCTCTCCTCGTTTGGGTCCAGACTGTGAAAATGCCCTCTGTCTCCCTGATAAGTCTTTCAGGTTTAGCTCTAGGATGTGAGCATCTGCTCCCAGAAACTGAAAGCCCATCCCTTGCCTGACAGGAATATGCTTAATGAAATAAAAGAGCAGTAAGATCAGCTACATTACTCAAGATTATTACTTTCTGCCACATTGTGTATTCATACTATAATTTACCACCACAGGAGATCCTAGGAACAAACTCAGGCTTTCACAAGGGCCTTTGTGGTGTTGTGGCTGAAATAGGAGGCAGCTACACCATAATGAGGGCAATCAAATCCCACACTCCAGCATCCCTGGGGGCTGCAGAGGGGACTGGAGAGACTTCCCTCCTTTCCCCACCCACCCAGGAGACTGTGCACAGCTGGGTGTGGGTTACATGGATTTAGGATTTTACTCATGTGTCAAGAGCCAGGGGCTCCTGAAGGCTAAGGAAAAGATGAATGGGATAAAGTTCCATCAAATCCATGACAAAATTTCCTTTGCTTTGGGAATTGCTCACAAATGGTTGAAGATCTACTGATTTAACTGATTACCTTCTAGAGAGATCATAAAAGTGTCCTTTGAAGCAGAGATACTGCAAAAGGGGAAAAGAAATTAAAATTGGAAAAGAGCAAGTATATGTCAACAGAAATAGACATTATCATATTTTTTGCTCTTCCCATGGAAATCTTTCACTGATTTCCAAGGCATGCAGTTTTTATCTCCAGATTTTGGGTGATTCCTTTCACCTTGCACGTGTTGACTCTTATGTTGGTGTACAGAGCTGTCATCAGCTTTGGGATATCAGCATAAAGCTCACACATCCAAGAACATCTGGCTTGCTGGGAAAACATTTGTTTTTTATAGATTCTGTCCAGCTTGCCCAAAGACTTGCAGGGTCATAGATGTGCACAACTGGCTGAAAAGAGTGGGGTGTTCTTGTTTGAATCCTCAGAGCTGGGCAGCAAAGCTCAGCTCACTATAATGACTTCCCCTGCTGCCCCCGTGCCTGTTGGCCACCCCTACTGGGTAGCACATCTGGTTGCTGGCCTCTGTTCCTTCAGTGTGCATTGTGGTCAGCAATCTGTGTCATATTCTATGATATTCCTGAATAAAGGCAGCTCAGTCTTTTGCTCTATTTGCTCTATTATTCAGGGTTTTCTTTTTTAGGCACTGATCTTTATTAAATTTTAATCTTCTGAGACATGATTGATGCAATGACTGGAGAAAATAAAAGAAGACTGCAGAGCTTCCTCCTAAGGTCAAAAAGCTGTAACAGGATAGCTTGGTAACGTGAAGCAGAAAAGAGCTAACAAATCTCAGTCACTCATTTCTCCAGTCTGATGAAATCCTTTCAAAAGCCCATTAGCTAAGCCCAGATTCTTACAGTCTTCATCAGCCTACCTAAGGGAAGGCCAGGAAGGACCCCAGGAGGACAGCAGAACCTGAGTTGCAGGGTCAGCTGGAATGGGACTCTGCCATCTGCTAAAGTTTGTGATAGCAGCATTTCCTGGGAGGATGTGGGAGCTGGGAGGTGTCTGTGCAGTGGCTACAAAGGGGAAAAAAGAAACCTGAAGTCTGTGCAGTGTTTCATTCTCAAAGTGCACCTTTTTGTAATGAGGGGCCCTGGCTTCTACCTCTTTCTCAGCATTTCCTTCTATCAAAAAGAAAGAAATATAGCAGGAAAGTATTTTCAATATGTAGCAAGACAAACGTGAACAGGAAAAGAAATAAAGGGGCATCTGGCCAACTTCTCTCCTACTCCCACTGCAGAATTCTGGCTTTTCTCTCTTTTTAAAATGGTTTCAATATATTGTTCAGGAGAGGGATGATGAACCACTGAAAAGAATTTAGGATGACTTTCTAATAAATCAGATTTATGAAGAGATCTAAGAGTAAATTAGGATTAAACTTTCTGGGAAAATTAATCTTGAAAAAAATTATGGAAAAAATGTACCTTTCAGAACTTTTTGAGATTTTCTTCCAATGACAACCTTTTGTTTGTCATAGGTTCCATCCAGACCATTAGTTAACTTTGAAAAGTAATAAAATAAGCATCTTAAAAAATTCCTACAGCCAAACCTGATTTGATATATTCATATGGAGATCCTTTTATTTGAGGAAAGGCCAGGTCCTGTGTGCTTTGACTCCTGATTCAAACTTCTTTCAGAGGAAGTGAAGGGTTCTGAGAACCAAACAAAAGCCACCAGCACTCTCAGGAGCCTTCCTTCCATTTAACATCATCTCTTGATATTAGCATGGCCTCAGTTTGCAGCCTGGAGACTCCATCCATTACTCCAACCTGACTGTTTGCAAACAGGAGTTTGCATTCAGTCTGAATTTGTTGGGTGTTCCAGATAGGCACCTTTGTGCCTGAGGGTTTGATGCCCCACTCTGAATTGATTGAAGAGGAGATGGATGTTCCCATGGCAGGGCAGGCATCAGCTCTGTTCTTCTGGCCTGCTTGGGATGCCTCCCATGTCATGGATGTCTCCCAGAAAACTTCCCACCCACTCTGTGCTGCTCAGGCACATTGTGGTGGCTGTGTGCATCCATAAATGCACAGAATTAGCTCACGAGGCTCAATTTAAAATAAATTGCTGTGCAAAAAGTCAGTCAGGCTCTGACCAGAATCCAGGACCTGCTTTGACAAGACAGCAAAGCATGCAGCAGAAATGCACTTGTTACCTTTGTGTTCTTGTGTTCTTTTTCCTTTGTATGGTTTTTGAATTGTGTTTAACAGTAGAACTGTGTCATGCTACAGCTTCTCCTTGCCTCTGAGGAAAGCTCCAGAGGCTTTATCTAGACAAAAGCAAAAGATTTGTACTGTGAAGGTCTAGGGAGGGATTCAGAAAACTGAAGTTGACACTATGCACCTACAGAGGTAAGAGAAATAAAGCTTGAGAGGCAGAGAACATCCTCAGCATAAAAATAATAAGAAAAAGAGAGACATTGTCCCTAGAAGGGATTGAAGGGGGATCTGCTGGGTCAGGTAGGGAGGCAATTCTGAGCAAATTTCTCCTTTTAGCTCATGGTATTATAAAAAAGTTATTTTGAATTCTTATTTCGGACTTAGAGTAGTTAATCTAACCAAATTGGTTGAATAAATAGAACTGTGCTGCTGTCATCTATTGAACTAAAAAGTCTTCCCAGCTTACTGTGGTGATCACCTCCATACTGGTGTGAATAATAATCACTCACAATTAAAATCATAAACCCAGTATCTAATCTGTGTTAGCTGGTGTTTATTTTTCTCATGCTGCCCAGGCTTTCCAGTGCTGTGGGACAAAGCTGTGTGTCTGTGAGTGTCCCAGAGCATGCAGACTGGCAGGGTTCTGTCTGGCAGTGCAGCCCAGCTCTGTCCCTGTGCTTTCCCTTGCTGTCAGCATGGGACACTGGTTTCTCTACCTTGTGCATCGTTATTCCCAGGCTGCCACAGTGATTCCACAATGTCAGCTCAGAGTCTTAATGCAATGAGAAGAGAAAGAAAAAATAGATATTGCTGCTGTCTGAAAGTTCAGAACAGCCACGTTTTTTTAACCTTTGATGTCAGAAGCCACTTGGAGTGCAAAACAATCTATGGGCTGGTACGTGTTTCTGATGTACTTCATGTACAGCCTTTATGTATAGCACAGATACATTATAAAATGACAAAATAGTTCGACATAGTGAATAGGCAAATGTCGTAGAGGAATTTCACATCGATTCAATTCCATTTACAGCTCATAAATTCACTGAACATTTCCACACACTCCTCAGTCACGGCACGAACGTTCTGATTCCGAGGAGATGCTCACAGACTCTCCCCTCAGCCTGCATTTGTGGCACTGGGGATGGGAATATGTAAATGGTTTTTATGTCTTTTTTTGGTCAGCAGAGCACAGAGCTCAGGCAGGGAGCATCCCAGGGACACAGCCATCCCTGAGTCAGTGTGGACAGACAGGGGCTGCAGGCAGTGTGCTCCTTTCAGGAACAGGCAGTGGCTCTTGCTGCCATGTGCACCCAGCATGTGCTGGAGTGAAGCCTGGCCATCCAAGGAGAGCCCCTGCCCTCCCAGTGAGCCATGTGCTGTATTGCTGACACCTCGTGCTGCCAGGTGTCTCAGTGCACTGCTGTACAAGCCTGTCTCTTTCCCTGGGAATGCCATTATCATTATCAGTGCTCTGGAAATGTGTAAGCTGCATATGTACAACCAGCACAAAGCCAGATAAAGCAAAGGTTAATTGGATAAAGCTGTTAGCAGTCGTTGTGCAAGGCAGACAGGAATGTCAGTTTTCAGTGTATGTGCATGTTCCCTCAGCAGATGCAAAGGCTGGTCCTACCACTTCTGGCTAATAGCTCATCTTGTTTCTTGTAGGAAGCATAACCCTGTCTTCCATTTAACAGCAAGGATGGAAGTTGCTGGAGTGAGAGAAAAAAACACCATTATTTTGATGTTTTCTTTAGGAGGAAAGTATAATTGTGTGAATGCACTAATTTATGCAGAATTCTGTGAGTAAGGACAGTAGCAAAACTAAGACACATTTTCCTAAAACTCTGGGGAGCAGCACATTATTGATTTAATATGAAATAACCCATAGAATAACCGATGAAAAATATTTGTGTTTATTTCAAATGTCTCTTGCTTGGTATATAAAATAAAAATACATCCTATACCACAATGAGAATGTTATATATCAGTATATTTTAATTAGTTAGAAAGGTTTATTTTAGAAAAAAATAGTTTGATGAAATAAACATATGTGATGGCTTTACATTGCAAATATATTTTGCTATTTTATTAGGCCTGTAAATTCATCTCAGTGGCAGCTAAAGCAAACAACAGAGAAAAGTTACATGTTTATAGCTGCCAGAGCCAGTAATTTAGAATAAGAAAGTTTTAAGCTCCTTATGTGGCTGTAGTGAAGGCCATGATATTTCAAGGTGATTTTGAGGGCACATACTTTTATAAAGATTTTGAAATGCCTTGATAGGCTAATTGAGCTCATGGGTGTTGCATATCAAAAATAACCCCTTTTCTTGGAGCTGTGTTCCTCCCACAGTTGACATACTTGCTGCACCTTCCTGCTAGGTCACTTTTGCAAAGAACAGATGTGGAGATAAAACTTTTTCACCTTCCGAGCTGTTTCTTACAGGTCAAAGCTAAAGGATTTTAATGAAATGTTATGATGAAAAACATGTTATAATGAAAAACTGCATGCTATGTAAATTCTTAGGTGTGGATAACCAGAGGTCATCACCAGCTACTGCTGTGAATCTGGCACCTTTTAAAAGAATAGCTCTCTTTTAAAAGAAAAAGCAAGAATTACAGTTAATTCTGTCCTGTACATTGCACTGGGAGTGATATATGAATCTTATTAGTATATACAGATTTATGAGAGACCATACAGCCTTGAGAAGAAAAATCTCTTAAATTATTGTATTTTACCTCTCTAACCTTTGCTTTTATGCAAGGTTAGACTGCATATTTAAAATGCATGCTTGTCACACGCTTTCTTTAAAGATTAAGACTGCTGAAGACTGGCTGAATTTGCCACCCTAAGTACCCTCAACACTGAAAGCAGCATGAAGAGTTTGTCAGGTCACGATTCCAATTTGCCTGAGAGATGAGAAATGATTGCATTCTCTGGTACTCACATCCCCATTCAGGCAAGGAGAAATTTTTCCAGGGATATTATTTAAAACAAGCAAATCTTTCTTAAGGTTTCTTAAATAGTTAAACAGCTGTTTATTGTCCTGTTGGAAGAAGAAATTAAATGTACAAAGGAGAAGAAAGAAAAAAGAAAGAAAAGCAGACAGTGGAGACAAAAGGGAAAGGTAGAAGGTGAGAGGAATGGAACTGAATTTCTTATTTTCCTCTCTGTAATTTGTGTGTTGTAGTTGTCCATTTCAGCATGAAATTTTGCAGTATATTCAATGTCATCAGCTATGGGTGTGGGGTTGTTAGAAGAGTGTGTCAAAAGACAAGGTTTTGTCTAAAGCCTGATCATGAACAAATTTAGGCAACTGGAGGTTTAATGAACAGGACTGATTTTAAAATTTAGCTTTTCGTAATAATTTTCATAAAGAAATGCCCAAGCATCCACTTCAGTGGTGAAATCAATCTTTCCCATCCAGTCAGAGGAATGCTGGCAGTGCTGCTGGCTCCTGGGCCAGGCTGTGCAGGGCTCACTGCCCACAGGAGATGTTTGGTAAGGAACCAAGCACAGAGGAATTAGTGATTTAGCAGAGATGACTCCATGATAATTCCTAGGAAACAGCAACTCATTTCAAGGAGTACAAATGAAGAAAGCTATTTTTTATACGATTGGCTGCTGCTTCTCTTTAATGATCTGGATAATCAATTCATACTAGGGTTAGAACTAGATGGAAGGAAATTCAAGCCTAATCTCATTCTGACACAGAGTAATTAGGCATTCTCCAAGAGCAGATGGTTTTGTACTGTAATTACAGTGCCCTCAAATGATCACTAAAACAATACTCACAATTCCTCTGTGATGTGTCTTGACAGATTCATAAATTGAAGAAAACTTTCCTAGGTCACTGACTTCTGTATTTTTAAGTTTCATTTAGAAAATGCACTTGTGTGTATATGTTAATGACTTCTCCTGCTTGAATTCAGTTACTAGAAGTGCCCTGCAAGAGTAAAATCTTTGATTTGTCCTGTATGCAGGCACCTGGGCCCTGGTTCTGCAAATGCAGTGTGGAGAGGATTATGTGCACAGGACACAGTGCACTGTTTCCAAGGAGACATGCACATCATTCTTGGGGTAATGGGGACCTTGGGACAGTGACAGTGGGTAGAACAGACCTCTGTTTATCACTTTCCTTACTCTTTGGGAGCACAAGGTCAGAGCCTGGTAGCTTTCTAGTGCCTGTCCCCTGGCAGGCATGAACTGCCAGCTGTGACCACTCTCAGCACCAGTGCTGAACTGTTTCACATCCAAGTTATTTCCATGAAAGGGACACGTGTGGGACCTCCTTGTGCATTAAAAGCCGTGGAGGTGTTTGTCACCAAGAACACTCAGTGATCAAGGTGCTGTTTCCCCTCTCTGCTGGTCACCCCACAGCTGGCCAGGGATGGGGCTGTGGTGACTGCACTGGCAGGCACAGAGCTGCTCCTTGCTCCTGTGCCACCCACCTGCTTCCAGGCTGGAATAACCTCCAGCAGGGCATGGCAGGGCTCAGAGCAGTGAGACAATGCTGGGCTCTGCCATCAAGAATCAGAATAATTCCCCAGTGTAGACACTGCCTTTAAAGCAGCAAAAGCTCGTGGGGGAAATCCCCTGGATCAGTGCTGGAAGTGGACTTAGAATAATCTCTCTGAAAATTAAATAGAAGTGCTGTCTAGACACCTTGTTCTGAAATAATCTTTTATTCTGTGGACAATTTAAGTGGATTTTCTAGTCAAATTGCATTAAGCCTGAGTTTAACTCTGTGCCTGTGAACATATATATGAAATAAGGCACCAGGCTGGAAAATCAGTGTTTCAAATTGTATCCAGCAGAGTTACAGCATAACAACCCAATGTCTTAATGGCTTTAGCGACAACCCTACTACAGCTCTGTGGAAGTTTTTTTATTCCTCCTCAAAAAGTGAAGTTATTTGTAGGTTATTTTGGTAGGTGTTCTGAATGGGGTGCACAAAACTGCAGTGATGTAGCTGACAGGTAATAGGAGGCAGATTGGACTATAAAAGCAATCACACTCCCATCACAAGGTAGGTTGTAAAATCTGGATTTTTCCTTACTCTGTGAATTCAAGCAGTAGCACCCTCTGGAGCAGATCAGAAAGTAACTGTAAAATATACATTCATTATCAGGTGCTGCTTTTAATTCCTTTGATGTAAGATATCTCTCAGCTTATCTATTCTTGTTGCCCTCCAGAATCCAGCTGAAGTGTAGATAATGCAGATAGTAACTTTTTATTTTTTTGCCTGTCGATAATAATGTATTTATTAAATGACTTATAAGAAACCAGACCTTTTGAATGCATTGTTTTAGTAGAGAAGGTGAGCATAATAACTCAGTTTTTTTATATGTGCCCAGGTGACAGTGCTGTGGATTCTCTTCTCTCTCAGCTTAATTCAAAGATAATTTTAACTGCTTGATTTAGTCTTGTACCTTCTCCAGATATGTTCATTGAGGTAATAGATGGGCAAAGAAAAACAAATCAATGCTCACATCATAGTACATGCTATATTTGGTTCAGGCTAAATTATATGTAGTATTCTCAGTACATCTTTCTTGCCTTGAAGAAAAATAAGGAAAGACAACCCTTTTGGGTTCAGTAATTGCATGGAGCATTTTCTGTAGGATTCTGCAGCTTCTTTTAAAATTCCACAAAAATTAATGTGGAGGAAAATCTACACATAAAATGAAAATGTGAAAGAGAGAGTGCAAGGGAATGAAAGACTCTTCTAAGAAAACAAAACCTAATTAATCAGGGCTAATGGCTGAATACTGGTGTGATGTGTTCAGATGGCACTCAATACACCAAGTATAACCTGTCTGCATCAGGGATGTTCCTGCACTGTTTGTGGGTTGATGTTGCCTGCCAAGGGCAGTCAGCCCCACAGTAAATGCAGGGGCCCTTTCCAAGGTAGTGAACACCCCTGAGTGTGGGTAATTGTCCTTTTCAGACCTCATCAGAGGCAGTGCCACGAGGGGAGGAGTGTGAGGTGCAGGGGTGAATGTCTGTGTGGGCACAGGGGGACAGAGAGGAGCAAAGTGAACTTTCTGAATGAAGCACATCAGAGCAGGATTTTATTTCACAGAGCTCATGTTCTTTTTGTAAACACACCGAGGCAGCTGAGCACAGTCTGAAACCCCATACCAGTTATTATAATGTGTTTTACAAACCTGCTGATGTGAAATGCATATGGTCATTTCAAAACCATGGCTTTGGCAGAGCACTGTGACCACAGGAGGATGATCATTATTACATTTGCTCTTGTTACCATGCCAGTGTGGGACTGTATGAGACAGAAGTCCCAATGCAAGTCTTTTATAGCCATGTTGGAACAGTTAAATAAAAGGATTATTTGAACATACTGAATATTACTGTTCCAAAGTATTTTGGTAGAAAATATCTTCTGACCACATGAAACATATCATGACTCTCAGGTTGATTTCCTCAGAATTTCATAGAGAAAAAAGGTAACATTCCTGCAAGACAAAACATTACACTTTAGCACTGCAAAACAAACCACTTCAAATATAATTTTAAATGGGATAAAAATGAAATATTTATAACAGGGAGGGCAAGAGGCAACATTAGAAGGAAAAGCAAAATGGGATGTTTAGATGAGATGCAAACATTTCCTCATCACTGCCCTTGCTCCCTTCATTGGGAAACATCCTCGTATCTGACTTGATTTTAGAAGAGAATAAGATGTTACATCTTCTAGCAAAAAACAAACAAAAACCAAACAAATGAACAAACAAAAACAAAAAACCCCATATAATTTTATCTTCAACAAGATGATATTGCTTTCAATGTTTTTGAAAATGATGTCACTAGTCTAATCTATGAAGATAGTTTATAGTGATCTTATAACAGGATTACTCTCTGTGTTTGCTTCCAACCACCACCTCACAGGGTGAAGGTGAGCAGTCTGGATCAGGTCACAGGCATGTGGCTGCAGCTGGCTATTTCCCTTTCAAGGTAGCTGTCCATGGAGACCTGGATTTCCTGCCAGCAAGGCTTTGAACCAGTATTGCATAGGTGTCCTGCAATGGAGCAGCTGGGAGGGTGGCAGGCTCAGGGACAGTCCCCTGCCATCCCCTGGGCCAGGTCAGGGCCAGCAGGGCACAGGGCACGGGGCATGGGGCACAGGGCACAGGACACAGGGCACAGGACGCAGGGCACAGGACACAGGGCACAGGACGCAGGGCACAGGACACAGGGCACAGGACGCAGGGCACAGGACACAGGGCACAGGACGCAGGGCACAGGACACAGGGCACAGGACGCAGGGCACAGGACACAGGGCACAGGACGCAGGGCACAGGACACAGGGCACAGGACGCAGGGCACAGGACACAGGGCACAGGACGCAGGGCACAGGACACAGGGCACAGGACGCAGGGCACAGGACACAGGGCACAGGACGCAGGGCACAGGACACAGGGCACAGGACGCAGGGCACAGGACACAGGGCACACGACACAGGGCACAGGACACAGGATACCAGGGAATATCTAGAATCTCTTTCTTGGTTCTGCAGCATCCTCCTGAATTTGTGTTGTAAAAATGCTGCTCTAATTATCTCAACATTCAACTGCTCTGGAATCCAGGACCTGAAGCCAGATGAGGGAGGACAGGAAAAGAGATGGAATTTTGTCATTAACCATACAGATTCCCATTAAAAAATCCCATTCCAAGTTTGTTGAAACTACTGGAAGGGTATAATTTTCTAATGAAAATGGTTTGGTTGATTAAACAAAGAATAATTGGAATATTTTTTGACCATCTAATTAGGCAGAAGCAGAGGCCACCAATGTTGAGGAATCAAGTTGATAATGGGAATAATTTGCATTAAAAGGTGCCCGAGTGTCATAGTAGCAGACAAACTGTATATGAAAGTCATGACAATTTAGCAGGTTAGCTCTAAGTATTTATGTGACATATATAATTTAGAAAAAACTTTTTCTATCCATTGTTAACTGGTTTTATGATGATTTGCTAAAGGAATCTGCCATCTCTAGTTACACTAGAGGTCCATTTATCTGCCTGACAACTTCTCTATGAACCTGATCAGCCGGACAGTGGGACTGCCCTCAGAAACTCTTTTACTATCAACATACACAAAAATATGTGCCCAAATAATTTCCCAAATAATTTCACACCTAATAGAGGGAAGAGCAATATCAGTTCAACCCTGCTGGGAGAGTCCAGAGTATTAGCTCTTGAGAAACCTGTGGAAAAGTAGCCTGTGTAAATGCTGCTAATTGTGCTAAGCCTGCCTTTTTCTTGTCCAGTTTGCTATCATTGATTAGCAGCAATGCATTCATCTCAGACCTGGTGTTTTGATCAGAAAGGAGGAAGGTTGCTACATGGAAGGAAAATCTAAATCAACTGACCCCTCTGCTATTTAGGTTATGACATCAAGAGGTTTCCAAGGCTTAGCATGTTTGCCATGCCAGCTGTAGGCACATTTTGATCAGATTGGTGGCTATCCTGAAAAGTCATGCAAACCTTGCAATGACACAAGGGACAGGATATGTGTTGTCAGATGCTATTTTATGTTCTATTTTCTCCCCTCTTACCCTGGTCCCTTCTCTTGCTTCCAGGATTTTACAACATCTGAAATGACAATGTCAGAAATTACACAAAACTACATCACACAGGATGTTGCCACCGCAGGAAAAGATGACTGAGGCAAGCTCAGGCTGTCTGAACATCTTCAAGAGCGCTGTCATGTCTCATTCATTCCCTGATCACAGCTGCAGGACCAGTGATTTTTCCTAGCACTGTGCTTTATTTCTTGAGAGGAGGCTTATTTGAATGAAAATACTAATACAGGCAAATTAGTTTTGGGCATGCTGAACTGAGGTAGAACCATTTGGCTTTCTGATTTATTTTCTGTTCAGTAATTCAGGAGGTATATATGCATTCTGTCTCTGACTGATTTTTCTTCTGATGGGACTCACAGAAGTGTGTATTTAGAGTGGGTAGGCTCCTGTAGCCCTGAAGCTCAGTTTGTCACACCAGGGTGCTGATATGCTGAAACCAGACACAATGAGGTTCCTCTGCTCTCTCCTTTCCTCTGCAGGGTCTCTGGCATGGGCCAGAAAGCCAGGAATCACCTTTCTGACCATGCAGCCTGACCTCGGGCATCCAACAAAGCTCTTGCCTTCCCACAATAACTCATTCTTTCTCTCCCACGAGTTGCATTTGTTGCATTGTCACTTTATTCTGTAACACGTTTTCTCTCTGTCCTTTATCAGCTGTGTGGTTGTTGTGGCCTTTCATGGGCTACAGGAAAAAGAACATAATAGACACCAAGAGAGATGTCATGGAGCTCCCACATATTCATTCTCAGCAAGAGGTGGGCAAAGGGCCGTGATCTGTATGGAAAATGCATATGGCAGGGGAATATTGAATCTGGTAGCTGCCAGATTCAATAGCATTTACTCAGGGAGCACTTATGAATCAAGATCACTGCATGCAATCTATAAGGATACACATCTCAGGAGTGAAAGGAAAACTGCTGTTAGGGTTATTGTGTTGGTTTCCTTATCAAGAAAAGAGATAGCAAGTGTACAGTGTTGAAGGACACAGAGGAAGTCCAGTAAATGTGGAAACAGGTGGCTTGAAGTATTAGGTCGAGTTAACCCACTGGACAAGTTTTATAGATATTATTTCTTATTCTGTGAGTTTACTGCTTCTGAAAATAGGCAAGAGGCTGCTGTCATCTTAAATAGCCTGAGGAAATGTGAGAATTACAAAAATAAAAATTAAATTAGAAAGACCAAGTAAGACGAGCTTGCATTCAGATTGGGGGTCTGTGCTTCCCTCTTGCTCTGACTGGGGAATAGCTCCAAGTGAAGTCAAGATGTTGATAAAATTAAAGCAAGAAGGGGAGATTCAGTAATTTAATTTCATTTTCTAATTAAATATGTCCTTCTTTGGAGGTAAAATGTTAGTGATTAAAGGAATAACAGGAAAACTAACCATGAGATTATAGAAAGGCGTTGAAGGCCACATCATGATCCCAGCAAGCCTGGACAGTGACAAGGCCAGCAGTCTGTTGTAGGAGCTGGAACATGGGAACACTCCTCCTGCTCTTCACTGCTCCCAAAGATGCAGTCAGAGCCAGATTCTGGCCCACCATTTGTCCACCAGTGCTTTTCTTTCTTCCTCCATTCACCAGCCTTCATCTGGTGAAGTTTCCATGGTTTCATTGTTGAGGACTGAAGGCTGCTATATGGCTGGCATAAAATATAAGAAAATGTGTTTACAGTGCTGCAGAAGTTTTAGTGGGTGCTTCTGCAGGCAGGACTCCAGAAGCACAGGAAAAAGAGAATACCCAACACTTAAAAATGGTTTTAAAGGAATTTGTAAGAAGACTTGTATCAAAAATTTTAAACAACCATTCCTTAAACAGAAGATATTCTATAATCTAGTGGCATATGTTTTCCTATGTACTCATACCTGTTGAACAGCTAATCCTTATTTGTATTCTCCCCTTGCTTTTTTAGTTAATGTCCCCATGGGCTACTGAGGGAATATTGTGAGACTTCCTGGCTTGTTCCCGACTCCTATAGGATAAATCTACACTGAGTTGTAGATGACTTTCCTCCAGAAAATAAGTAATTTTTTTCTATTTGACACAGTTGCTAACTAATGTTTTTAGGGACTGGATATATTTGAAAGTTACCTCGGTTGAATTTGAATTTGGAATTGCCCAGTTGCCAGAAATTGTTAGTGAATGGACTGGAACAGACACACATAGATCAACAGTGGAAGTCCTGGTTTAGCTGGAAACCAGAATGCAAATGAAGCAAAAAAGATATAATTTCAAAGGAGGGTCATCTTGGGAACTGCTGACTGTCTTTTCCCATGTGTTGCAAGTCAGGGTTTGCTTGTCCAAAAGAGAGAGACAGGTTGTTAAGGAGTTTACTTTATCTTGCTCATCACATATCTGTTCTAGTTAGGGGTTAAGATGAAATATTTAAGGCACCAGGCAAACAGGATGGCTGCAGTGGCTGCTCCCAGCAGATTCCCCAGCCCCAGCAGTGAGACAAAGCACAGCAGTTTCTGAAATGCAGAGACTCGGTGCCAGAGGGCTGCAGGACACACTGCTGCCTCCCAAAAGGCTCCAGAGACCTCCTGCAAGATGTGCTCATCATTTTGCTGTCCCTTTCCCTAAATAATAAATGTGATCACTGTTTTTTTCCTGGCCTACATGGCTGGGAGTGTTGGGCTTTCATGTGAGTTGGGGTTTGGAGCAGGCTGAATTGTGTTCAGTTGCAATGAGAGCTTTGTGATCACCTGCTATGCTTATTCATGGGATCTGACATCATCCAAGGCCTATCTTTTAAATAAAATCACGATACACACATTTTATCCTCAATGAAAAAGATATATGCTTTCAGGAATATTTTTTTCATCAAATTTATAATTTATCTCCTTTTTGTTGCCAATCATGTATAATTAGTTTGAAATGAATGTAATATAGTTATTCTAACTATTGGTCGAGTCACTTCCATGAATAATTCTTGGTTTAGGGTTTGTTTCTTTTGTGAAATTCAAATAGACCTGGTAACTGTCTGTTCTCTCTCCAGCTAAACTCTTCAGAATGATCCTCCTGGTAAATCCAGGAAAAAGTTCAAATACCTCTCTCTTTGAACTCATGATGAATTGAATTCACTAAGAAAAAATCCACAAGTTCACACAGGAGAACTAAACACACACAGTAGAAATAAACTAAAATCTGAGTGCCATAGGCAACTATTAGGATATAAGTTATTGTTAAAGTAGTCAAATCAATAACTGGATGGTTTGGGGGAGATATTGCTGCACTAAATATGAGGTACTGGGCTCTCTAAAAAATTAACTTGGCTAAATTAGGTCAGATCATTAGCTGACCCAGTGGTGTCTCTTTATTTAAAATCTCTTGATATAGCTGTGGCATAGGAATGATACACACCTGTATATCTGAGCTATGTCTTGTACTTAACTTCCCAATGGTACTTTAGCATTAAGGGGAAAAAAGCAGCTGCATTTTAAAGTTGTTTCTACTATTAGGCGTGGCAATATCTATGCAGATCTGCAGGATGTCTATGTAGTATCTGTATCGAGTATGTACAAAAATTCCTTATGTGTTGAAGGTAAGAGAATAATTGAATGGCCTGCTATGATAAGGAAAAAACTGTAATTTGAAGATACTTCAAGATATGGAGCATTAGCTTTAGTCCTGGGAGAGAATGATTGCAATAAGGCAATTAGAGATGCATACTAAATTAATTAATCCCACAGCTTTATCACACAGCTGATATTTTTGAGAAATAATTTGCAGGAAAATGTTTCCTCGTGTTCATCCACATATGGGATTTTCTGTTCAGCAGCATGGCTGAACTGGAGGGTTCTGAGTGTGCTCAATACCATGAGAAGTGTGTATCAGAGATGGAAAGCCACATGAATAGCAAGCCTCATATTCTACAGTTCCATGCTATGTTTTGCTTACTGTCATGGATAGAGAAGATTAAATTCTGGAGTAAAAGCTTATCTGTTTCTATACTTTAAATTTTACTGTATTTTATAACTCTAAATTACAAAAGGCATTTTTTTTCCAATGGACCTAATACTTTCTCCTGGTTGCAAATTACCACAGAAAATACACTTTCAAATTGACAGTTCTCTCTCTATAAAACTAGCATGTTTAGATATATTTGTGGATCTTTGCTGTGGAGTTATACAAAACTCCAACTCAAATGACATTAGGCATCCAAATAGCAAGCATTTAATCCAGCCATGTGTAAGATGTGTAAGTCTCAATTCGCTGCCTAGGAGAGAGATGGGAATGGCCCAAGCACTCCCTGTTTTCCACAGGGGGAGATGAGCCCCTTCTGTGATATTTGTGTTCTTCACTGGCTTGGAGAGAAGCCTAGAGAAACTCCCTCAGATAGAAATCTGCCCTAGCTGAGGGAAAAGGATAGTTCACATTAAGGCTTTTAACTTCCTTCCACCAGAGAGGGAAAGAAAACCCCAGGATCATTTATGAGTCCTGTATATGCATATTTGCAGAGAGGCACATGTATGCCTCTGTTTGCCAGCTCTGAACCAATTTACAATAATTGTACTTTACAGAGTGGAAGGGCTGGGCTGGTGCTTGGTGTTATGGCATACTGGAATTTCTCCCAGCCTGTCGACATGTACAATTGGATCTTATTTTTCATTCCTGCTCCTGCTGTGAAAAATAAGCCTTAAAAACATTTATTGAAGTGCAGAGTGATGCAGCAGTGTCCGCCCACATTTGCAACCTGAGCCAGAGCCAGTGAGAGATGTGAGCTGGCCCTTCCATTTCCACACTTACTGTGGGGGTTATATGACAGCAATACAGGAGTCAATATTAAGTGCTACTTTGCAAAAGAGTGGGGAGGAATCACATCAGGAAGATTTACACATCTGTCTCTGAGTGGCCCTTCATTGCCATGCAGATGGAGCTGGGTAACAGTACATCTCCCTCTTCTTGAAGCCATAAATAGCATCCCTGCATGTGAGTGCATATCCCACTCATCTTACACTTTATTTTTAGGCTATAAATAGATGTATAGCCAAGGTTTCTCTTTAGTTACACTGTTAATATTATTTCTGCATCTGCTTAATATGAGCAACATTTTTACTACCTTTTGTGTTACATCTTCCTGCAGCAAAAACTTATTTTTACTGTGTTCTGAATTAAACTTTCATGCCTTTTCAGCCTGCATACACTTTTTTCAGTCAAGGATGATACTGGAAATATTAAGGAGTTATTAAAAATTATGATTAATCAATTTTATTACAATAGCACTTAGAAGTCCCTGCTGAGACAGGAGACCTATTGCACTGGGCACTGTAGGGACACATAAAAGACTGAGTTTCTGCTTCAAAGAGCTGAAAATTGGACCAGAAAAGACATGTTTCTCTTGGCTTCAAGGGAAACTGAATAAGGACTTTTGCAATATTCTTGAGCAAGCTGGAAGCCCCATGTTTCATTCAAGCCTTTTCTTTTCAATTCCACTGTTTCATAAAAAATATATAATGAATGAAGCTGTATTGAATTTTCAGTTAAAAGAATCTCAGTCTATCTCTGCTCTCTCTCCCCACAGCCTGCTCCTTTTGGTCTCTTCATTCTTCCTGTGCAGGAGCTGTACAACAGCCCTGTGTTAGCTGTTCAGCAAACCCTTTCAAGCAGTTACATTTGTGTCTTCTCATCACATTTCTAATATAGAATTTTCACATTTCAAAAGCCATTTTACTCCTCATTTTTTGTTAGCTCTGTAGTTATGTGAAAATACTCAAAACTTTCAAAGTAGCAAAGAAAAGGAGCAAGAAGGGAATGGCCTCCCCTCTGTCATTCTCCTCTCCTCTGTCATTCTCCTCTCTATCAGCTCTGTTAGCAGAGGAGTTATCAAAATGCTGCATGAGAGCTGCAATGGTTAAAGACTATGCTCTCTCTTACCACTAACCTTGAGCCAGTTTTTCTTCATTGTGCAACAAGAGGAGAAAAAAAGAAGAGAGCAGAGCTGGAGGTTATTGCCTCTGTTGATGCAAAGGCAGAGAGAAATCTGCCTTGGGAGACAAAGAATAGCAAACTACCAAGTTCACAAAGCAAATCTTCCCTTGTGCTTGGGCTTAGCCTCACGCTTCCGAGGCTCCTGCTCTGCATCTGGAGAGTTGTCCCTCTAAGCCCTCTCCCACCAGTCTCAGCAGCTGGGAAGAAGCTGAAATGAGAAGGTAAGGAGAGGCTACATGTGGGGGGCAGCCCCAGAGGGTGCCAGGCAAACTTTGAAGTGACTGATTAGTGCAGACAGTGACAGAACAAGTTCCAGCCAAGTGTGATTGCTGCTAAGAAGAAACGGCCTTGTTTTAGCTTGACTATTGTTCCCTGATAATCTGTGAAACTGGAGTGGAATTCAAAGCAGCATTAGTTTGAGTATTAATCTGGGCACAGTGGTTCCTTGCAACTTGCTGTGATATCCAGTGCCTTTAATCTTGCAGTAAATTTTGATTTGATTTCTTGCTATGATATACCTCCCCATGGAGACGGACAAAGGAGAGCTGAGGGAAACTGCCCAGGCCAGTTAAATATTGGAGGGCGTGCTTGAAGTCATTGTGAAGAAAAAAAATACAGCCTTTCAGGCTCTGTAATGTGTTTTCTCTTATGAATAATAGGCTGGCAGTTTTAAATTGAGTAAAACAAGTGGCTAAATCACCTTCTGAAAATGAACTACTGAACAGGAACGCAATCTCTCCCGTGAATTTCTGTAGACGACAACCAAGCTCCCTGCAGACTCTCTCTGACACAAAATCCTGTTATTTAGTTTTCTGTGGGATCTGGTGAATTATATTAGCTGACTCAGAATCCATCAGGATTCCTTCTGTCTGCTCCAAGCATCTGGCTTTCAGGGTGTGAGCACCATCTCCCCCTCTAAGCATGAGGAGTCTCAGCCCCAAGCCAGTTGCAAGGCTCGTGATGCTCTCTCAGGAGAGAGCATCTCAGGCAGACTAAGACTGGGAGGTCCAAACCCAGGCAGCAGGACTGGGAGCCAGCTCCTTCCCCACATTCCTTGCTGTCAACATTTTCCTGCTTCTCTTTGGGGAGGGAAGCTGCAGCCTTCCATGTGCGACTGTGCCAGGCTCTGGTAGAATTTTGTTCCAGGAGGGGTAGCCCCAGCTTGCCCTCAGCTGGGTAATGCTGCCCAGTGGCAGAAATGTGGTTGTGCCTCTCCTCCCTCTGATTTAGCACATGCTGCTAACAGCCTTGTCTTTTACTCAGCCTAGTGAAAAGTTGGGTTCAGTTGGGTTCTGCCACTTCAGTGCTTCTGGGGAAATACAACCAGGCAGCCTCTTTCCAGCAGCTCAACTATGGAGCCAAGTAGAGCCTCTGAAAATATTTTAGACTGTGTACATTTCTTCCCATCCACAAATGCTCGGAAGGTAAAAAAAAATTTTAAAACCTTTGTAAATTGAATTATGCTGCTGCGATGAATTTGTAACCTTCTATTCTCATTCTGTACAATTTCAAAACAATGAGCAGTTCTTTAATGGAAAATTAATTGGAATCTTTCAACACTTTTAAAATACTTTTGCTGTTTTTCTCCCTCCTGTATCAGGAATTTTATTATAATTGATATTTCCCACTTGTGTTGGGTGAATTTACATCTCTTTAAAAAAAAAAAAAACAACAAAAACGAGTGGGAATATTTCCTATTGATAATCACTCCTGGGGTGAACTTGTTACTATTATGCTTATGGATTATTTAGGAACTAGCACAGCAGGAAGGTGGGCTGCTCTTAGCCACTTAGTCAAACTGGCAGCAGCTGAAGCTTGCAGAGGAGCCCTTGGTGCCAGGGTCCTGGGCAGGGGCTAGAGAGTAATTTCTGTGCCCTGAACACGTGCTGCAGCTCTGCCCTCCTGTCCTGGGGCCTCAACAAGGCACTCCAGGTAGCTGAAGTGTCACTAATGGTATGTTCAACAGCAAGTTTTAATAAACAGGGTAGTTCAAGACGTCTGGATTAAACCTGAAGCCAAGGTGAAAGCAGGAGGCATCTTTCAGGCTCAGGTGCAGGAGATTTACAGAGGAAGAAAGGACAGTAAGCATAACAGGCAGAATGGATTATTTTGTTCATTTCTTTGATGCCTTAGAGTCTCTGTGTTCTGCTGTTTGCAGGTTCTTGGTGCATACCTTCAGTTAAATTTTCATGGTGCTCCTCTCCCTGCTTAGCCCCTGCTGTGTTGCCTTGCCCTGTAGCACCAGGCAAGAAAACTTAATAATGGAACAAACACAGCAATCACTTTAAACTAATGCTGCCCCTCTTTCATTATTCAGTGAGTTACATTCTGGGCTGCTGACAAAGGTGATCTTGGAAGTAAATTTAAATGCATATTTACGTAAAATCCACAGTCACTGTGTATGTGTTAAGTTAGTAATTTCAGTGCTCTTCTATGCTCTCAGTTCGTCTCTTAGGGGAAAAAAGTCCCCATTCAGTGAGGACATGAATAAAAGGAAGAGGGAACAGGCACAAACATGAATTCTTGAAGGAGAACTTTATACACCTAATACACATCTTTAAGCTCAGCCTCTTACATTTTTGGAAGGTTTGCATCAGCCTTATGCTTAATATTGCCTTAATTTACAACTACATTGTGTAATATTATCCTACCTTCAAAAACAAAGTATCTTGAGGATGAATTAAATCAAGGTGGTGCTATTATTGTTCGGTGAAATATTTATAATTAGTTGGTGTAGAGACTTAAGAAAATAGCAAGACAATCCTAGTGTTTTTTTCTTTCTTCACACAAATGCCGGGAGAATGAGTGTGAATGGCAGAATTGGCAAAATATTGAGCTTTCAAATGAACACAGTAATGAAATAAACAGGCAAGCTGATCACAGTATGAAGACATACTGATCATTCCCTTGGCATGTGTGGATTTAGTACTAATTATTTATGATACTTCATACTGTGATAATGAATGTTCTTTGGTATGCTTTGGAAAGCTAATGAAGTTCTACTGCCAAATTCTGACACCTTTCTTTTTAATTATCTAGCAGTTGCTATGCACATGGCTTCCATGATTTAAGAAGGAGTACCGTGTCTATCAACATGGAAAAGAGGAACATGCTTTGGCTGTTCAAAAAATTGGACAGATACATGACATAGGACTATCTGTTTCAAAGAAAGGGTTTGCACTGATGTTCTGTGAAAGCAAGAAATACATCTATTTTGATTCAAGAGAAGTCTTGCTGGAAGAGTTAATCAAAAAGAGCTCCAGCAGAGGACACAAAAGCATTTAGAAGAGGCACAATGACTTTTGACTGCCTTTGAATCTATTTATCAAAGCCATAGCTGTTTCCATTTCAACGCAGGTGGAACAATAATAAATATCGAACAAAGCAACTCAATCTGTATTCAGAGCATTTCAATACATGGAAAGTTAACTGCAAAAAGAAAGCAAGCTTGCAGAGTCAGACCTATTGACTCCTGCTACTTCTATTCCTTATTGAAAATGAGTGGTGAATGGTGCACAGAGATTTGCAAGATATTTACATTATTGCCATTAACATATAACAAGAAGCGCATTCAGTAATGTGATTTTATTATTTAACAGAATCAATAATCTTTTACATCATAGGAACCTAATTCAGCTGTAAACCTTGTCACTTTCTTTCATTTTAAGTGACTAACTTTACATGTCAAATTTCAGGCTCAGTAGGGCTGTGCTATTTTCCTACCTGCCACTTATCCCTCTAGGAGGGACTTTTTTGCCATGAATCCTGTATGATTAGAAACTTCATCTTCTGTGGTGGACAGGCAGCAGGAAGACTCCAGTTTCAAGTGAAGAGTTCTGGCTGGCACAGGTACCATCCCCTGTACCCCCATCACAGGCAGCCTCCCTGTGAGGTGACTCTTTCTGACAGTCCTCGTTCACAATCTTTTCAAGATCACAGTGTCTGCACACCCTTCCTCCCTTGGATTTTTCTCCCACTGTCACTGTAGTAGATACTCATAGAAAATCACTGGAGAGAACTCCACCTGCCTCAGGCAGGGCACAGCTGAGGCTGATGCCTGCCAGGCACTCAGCAGAGACTGTCCTAAAGAACTCTCCTTTAGGAGCAGCCTGGGGTCTGCATAATCCCTACTGCAGCCACAAATCCAAAGCAGGTCCTTGATGACATAAAGGGAAAACAAATTAACAAAACCTGGATATATTAAATCATAGAAAATGCAGTTAAATACCTAAAGGACATCATCAGATCACTGGCATAAATAACTAATGTGCAGCAGTTCACTGCTGCTGCTGTCTGGACAAAAGCCAAACCACAACAGCTCTCATCCCACCCCTCAAAAAAAAGCTTAAACCAGAATACACTACCTCCCCCTGAAGACAACTTAATCCAAAATTGTAGTGTAGATCTGGCCAGATCTAAAGTGCTCTGAGACCCATGGCAGAAACTTCATTGTCTTCAATGTGTCCTCTGGCTTTTGGGTCAAGTCAGCAGTCTAAATGAGTCTTTTATCTCCATGATTAGTGCCTTGCAGCAGATGATAAAAAATTCAGTCTCTCTCTTTTTTCTTGAAATTTCCAAGGCTTATGGGTTTTATCTGATTTCACCTGAGTATTCAGCAAACAGCTTGGCACATCACTGTTTGCTTTTGGTGATTTGATCTGTCCTTTGGGCAGCCATTCAGTGTTTTTTTCATTTCAGATGTCCTCATTCACAGTACACTGCAGCACTTCCCCAAAGCTGGTTCAGACCCTGAGAGCAAAGCAAAGCAGTGGATTTTAATTTTGAGTTGCAGCTGCTGTTGTCAAAGTTCAGTGCATTAAGCATGGATTTCATTTTTACTGCTCTCTCACAACACCAGGAACTACATTAACTACAAAACACACGTGCTTAAAGTAAGTAAAGTAATGGAGAAATATATTGTTCTCGTTATTTGAAATGTCGCACGAGATCTGGGGCTCATTTCAGTTGCACAATGAAACCAAGCTGCAGCTCCCACAAAGGCATAGTTAGGGATGCTTAAAGTGAATACATGAAATGTTCTTTTATTTTCTTTTGCTGTTGCTTCACAGCAACACAGCAAACAACTGCCTCCATGTTGTAGTTATGAAGTTATGAAGCATTTTTCTCACTGCCTTCCATTTTGGGGAGTTCAGGAGAGAAGATCTGATGATCCCCTGCCTCATTTGCAGCCATATTCCCTCTATTCAAATTGACCAGCTCTGTATCATCTTTTACTCATCTATTTTCTCAGCTCAAAAGCCATTACACTGCAACTAACTTCCATATTAAACTGTAACTTGGATAAAATGGGAAATGGAAAATGGAATGAGTTGGAGAGGAGCCCACAGTCTCTGTAAAGGATGGCTTGGACATCAAATGTACAAATGTTAAGGTGTAAGTTCCCCAGCTGGCTAACTCAGAAAGGAAGGATGCTGCTGCACAGCCTTGGGAGGCTGTCGTGAGTAAAGCTGTGCAGGCTGTAATCTCAGTCTCTGCTCGCTTCCCAGCCTCCCCCAAACGCTTCTATTCCCATTGGTAACGTTTTTCCTCTTTCCTACTCTACTTCTGGAGGGCTTTTCTCACCCTTTTCATTCCCTAGCTGTGTCACTGAATAGGTGAGACAATGGCCGAGACAGCCTCGGTGCCTGGCTGGCAGAAAGGAGGAGGGAAGATTGGTGTTGCTATGGAGCAATGAAAAGGTTACTTCAATCCCTTTAGTATCATTTTGGCTGCAAAAACATTGCAGGGAAAGCTGCAATAATCCTATTATTTCTTCTATTTGTTTTTCCACCCTTGACTTTAAAAAATAAGTTCTCTAGAAAAAAACCAAAACATTACAGAACAACAACATAAAGTGTTCTAAAGCTCATCCTGTATATCTGATTGCTCTATTCCACACACATACTCAGTACATCTCTTTCTGTGGCCACCTCTGCAACCAGAGTTGTAATACAAATCAAAAGTTGTTCAGCTCCACCCATCTCTAGGCACCATATTTAAGAGATGAATATTATGGAAACCATTTTCAAGTTTAAAGTGTCATCCTGAGCATTTCAGCCCTAGGATCTCATGCGATATACTTATCTAAATCTTGTCAGTGGTGGATTCCTATGTTGCCAAAAAAAGAAAACCCAAACCCAAACAATTTGACCTGCTGGCTGCAAATGATGAATTGATATTATCACATTACCAAGCAGAGATATGTAATACAATGATGGTTCTTTTTACAGCTTGTTAAAAAGGATTTTAAAGCATTGAAACAGTTCCCAATAAGCAGACCTTCATGATAAAAAAGAGAAAACATGTTTGTTCTTGTCACCCTTATTGTAAATATCAGTCCACTAGGAAAGGAATGAATATAGAAGGCAGAACCACACAAGAGGAACTGTGGCACTCACTAGTTCCTCCACCATTTCTGAACCAAGTTTTCAACCTCAGCTGTCTCTGCAAGAAGTTTCCTCGGCTGCAGGGGAGGCTCCACCACCGTGCCCTGTGCAGCTCAGGCTCAGGACTTGGGCACAGAGTGCTGTCAAACAGGCAGGGCAAACAGGCAAGGATGATCACTCACAAATCAATTAACTCAATGGTAAGTTAAACAAGATATAAAAGTTGGCCAAATATGAAACAGCCCTGTGTTCCCACTTACAGAGATTTCTCATCTCCACTTAATGAGCTGATTGCATGAAGTACAGAAATCATCCTTCAGATTTCAGGGAGCCAAAGGGAAGAGTTTCTTTCTTGTGGAAGATTTTGAAGACCCTTGCCATGGGGTTGAGTTCTTGACGTTTTCATGTACATCTCTTTCAAATATGAAGGTTTATTCTCTCCTCAAGGGTTTGAAAACTTTATTTTGTTTTGAAAGCCTCTATTTTCATATCTT
>VZTT01008600.1:139896-155711 GCA_013400855.1 Buphagus erythrorhynchus | reverse complement strand
CTTCTCCAAGTCTGAGTGCAGGGGGAGAGCACTTAGCACTCCCTCCCTTGTGTTTGGCCAGCTCATGCTGGGAAGTTCAAAAACAAGGTTGAAAGGAGATGGGAAATGTTGAGGAGTTAGTGGGGAAGTGGCTTAGAGTGGCTGAGGGGTGACAGCTGGACCCACATGAGAGAGACCAGCCCCAGCTGCTTTTTCTGCAGATTTTGGGTCTCCCCACACTGCAGTCTAGTGCTTCCCCTCTGCTCCTAATGAGCTGCCCTGCTGAGACATGTCAGACTCACCCTGTCCTTTTCCTTGCCTGCTTTTGAAGAGAGCCCTCACCACCTACTAAAATACCTCCAGACAGAGAAGCCCCTATTTTCAAGCTAACACCTACAAAATTTTCCTGACTGTGTGCTCTGTAAACAGCAAGGTGATTCGGACATGGAAATTAAGGAATCTGTGTTACACACAGGAGCAGATTGCAATTCTGACTTGGAGTGTTACAACTTGATGTTGTCTTTTCTCTGTACCTAATGTACTTATTTCATACTCACATTTATTTCACCCTCTCCATTTTCCTGCTAGAAAATAATTTGTTGTCTCAGTTGCAGTTCTGTAATTCCTCAAAGCCAAGGAATTTTTCTTCCTCCAGTGCCTGCTTCTATCTAGCCCATGTTGTGTATCTGAGCTATTGAATTGCACAGAAGCTAAGTTAACTGCTTTGTGTCACCTTATTTAAGCTCTAATACTTTATACACAAACTGAGCATGATATTAAGAGGCAATGAACCTTCAGATAATACCTGTAGTTTCAAATAAGTGCCCTATTAAGAGTTTGTAGCAGTGTCCTGGTACTTGTGTTCTGAGATCAGGACAGGGGAGCCTTTGGGCAACATTATTGTTAGAAAGTGATCGTCTTGGTTTCAATTCTGTCATTTCTCAGGGCTCAGTTGTCTTAGTTTTGTGGCGGTTTTCTTCTTAGCTAGTCTTTTCCAGCTCTTTACCTGCACATGCCTCCCTTTCAAAATGTGAGATAGCAATGGCAGAACTCTCATCTGATGTTACAAGTACTTTCAACCACTGTTTCCCCTTAGCATCCACCATGGTATCCTTTTCATTGAGTCTCTGGGCTGGTGGTGTTACTCACTGCACAGGCTACTGCCATTTGTGCCCATCTTTACTTTCAGCTTTGTAGGTGACTTCCTGAAATCTCTTTGCAAAGATTTAATTGGGTCCTGTGCTCGTGACTGAGAAGTTTTGTCTCATTCTAACAGTACAGACAAGTTTCTTATTAGGGATTTGTGTAGGTTCCCAAATTCATAAGACAGTTTTCTGAACTCTAAATCAACTATATGTTTCAAAACCCCCAAAATAATCAAACATTTCTCCTCTTTCCCCCGCAAAAAACAAACCTCCCACCTCGTCTCCTTTCTATGCACAGTATGGTAGTACGTGTTAGGCTCCTAAACACTCTAAGAAGTCAAATCCTTTAATGTACATGATGTTCATTTTCTCTGCCATGAGGTCTGCACTTCAGGCCTTGTTAGAGGGCTTTAACCTTCTCTGCTCATGGCTCTTGCTGATGAAAATATTTTCTTTTTTTTTCTTTCTTTTTTTTTTTTTGTGTTCCTTCCCCTCCCCTCTCATTTTTTCCCCAGCTTAGGCTGAGCTGTTGACTGTTCTGAGGGGTTTTTCGTGTTTGTTTCCATTTGGAATGCTTTCCCCTGTCACAGTCCCAGCTCTAGAGCCAGGGTGCCTACAGGGTGTGCTTCATCCAGTGCCTGCTCAGCAATGCCTGACATGAATATCCCTGCAGTAGAACACCAGCATTCCCAGCTGCATTGTGCCAGAGCTGTTTAAAGCACAGCTCTCTACAGCTGGCATGGAGAGTTTGGTAAAGAGGCAAAGCCAAGCTTTAAGGAAGCCAGGGGAACTGGGAGCTTTTGCACAGAGAAGGAGCAGTTTTGCTTGGAAAACTCTGGAGCTGATAGACTCCATGGGAAGCTTGTGGGCCCTGCAGCAGTTAGTGGCCATACAGACTCACCACTTTTTTGATGAGTTGAAGTCATTTATCAGCTTAGCATTTCTTTGCAGCCTTTTCAGGCTGACAGTGATTTAGCTCGATAACTAAAATTAGCCAGTGTCACTGTCACAAATATCTTGATACTTGCAGCCCAGCAGAATTTAAAAATACACCTTTCCCACCCTGTTAGGAAGGCTTTATTCTCCAAATGAACTCCTGAGTTTCTGAGAACCAGGATCCCAAGCCTGTCATGAAGCTGAAGCAGCCAATTATCTCAGGTGACCAGAACTTTGTAGATGCCTCCTGTAAAGGTGCCCTTGTCTTTTGATCTTGAGTACATGTCTCAGACCTAGATCCAAAGTACTGAAAACAGCTTGCTTTATGATGTAAAGTAAAAAAATATGAGCACCTTTAGCCAAAGAGCCAAGGATTGAATTACCATCAATATGATTTGCCTTCCAGAGAAGGGCTGAGGCATATTGGCAAGAGTGTGCACAGACCTGGCTTGCAGTCTCACAGCTTGGCTTGTGCAGAGCTTGAAGTGTATGCCCACTTCACATTTAGCATTCTCTCATCTGCCAAATGCTGCTATTAGATTTTTTCCTTTACATTTTTTTTTCTTTTAAAGCTGTTATCAGTTTATATATTCTAATCTGTAGCCTGAACATTACTTGTTCACACTACAGATTGCCTCTTGTTGACAGAATCTATTGTACCTTTCCTAACTCACAGCATGGAAAGGACTGGAACCAGTGCCCTCAGCCAACCCTTAGAGTGAAACTGTTTTGCAATAGTTTTAACTGGACTCTTCTGACAAAAAATGCTTTTATTGCCACAAGGATCCCTTAGTTAGTGCTGAAAGTTTTATTCTGTCTCTTTGCATTGCTTTGTTTCAGAATGGCAGAAAAGGAAATGCATGTTTTCATTGTTAGGAAATGAGAAGTTATTACTGTATAACATCTTAAAATATTTGACATTTAACAACATTTACAAAGAATAATATTATCAACTACATATTTTTGAAGAGCATAATTACTTGTGCATGTTTGATGAAAAATCAAATAACAATATATAGTTATTTAACAAAATAATCATTCAAGCATTACTGAATGCATATAGGATTAATAATAACATAGAAAAATATTTCCCCTAAGGAAAGCATGGAAAGCTGAGACACTGTTCCCTCTTCCTATTTTTACTTCCTGAAACACTAAGTTCTTCCAGTTCTTTGCAAGAAGACACATTTCACTTGGAATCTGCATGCAGTCAGAGGGAAAACCCTGATGGGAGACAAGCACTTGCCATAAATTAGCAGCTTTATGAATATTTGAGTTGGTTGCACTCCTGGAGCATCCTAGTGGGTCAGCTCTGCACAAATGTTCTTCTCTGTGGCGTGCAAGTACTGCAAGAAAGGGATCCAGGCTGGCTGGAGGCAGGATCTCTACACTGATTAACATCTGAGCATGATGTAGGGGAAGATTAAAATGAGGATAAAGGATATTTTCTGCTAAATTATAAAAGAAGAACATGCTGTATGAATTGCCCTCCTGTAATTTTCACTGTGTATGTATGTAATGAGATAATGTGTGTTAATCCTCATGAATCAACCAGGAATATGTTAAAAAAAAGTTGAACTAATTTCTTCCCCTTGTGGGCGGCTTTTGTAAAGATTCCAAATACCCTGGACATACTCCTTCAAAGTAAGACTTGTAAGGGTAACAGCTGTGAACTCAACACTGTATTTCACCTAAGAAGCTCTGAGTAATTTACAAGCAGCCTATTCCTATGGTGAGAAAATGTTACTACATCACCTAGAACTATATGAGGAACCAGCAGGACACACTGGTCACTATCTAATATTTTGGTTTTTTTGTTTCCTATAGTATAGACAGAAATTTTCGGGTTTAGAATGAGAGAGATGACCTAAGAAAGTCAGTGATGAGTTCTAGGGATACAAGGGTAATCAATAGAAGATTAATTAAATAATGAAGGGCTAAAGTTCTGTGCAAAGGGCCTTGGAAGACACCATGAACTTGAAATGTAGAACAACAGAGGCTCTTTCATTTTACTAGGTTGCAAGAGCCCTGAAATACAATTTTCCTTTTCCTGAACACTGAACTTTTACTAATAAAACATTAGGCTGTGTAGGCAGCCTATTCCTGTCTCCATTGTTGTGCTGTGCTGAAAATACAGCGACTCCCAGGACTGATGTCAGAGAAAGGAACTGTTGTGAGAGAATTGTGCATCTTTTGGTCACACTTGTAACAAAATAGCTGCTACCTTTATAAGTCTTTTAACTCCAGCAGATGTTTGTTACCCTTCCTCCCTAGAGTCACTTATGTTGCATGCTCTTTATTATTAAGAGACATATATAATTCAAAAGACGTAATTAGAAAATTGAATATAAACAGTTTGTGATAACTGTATTATGAATGCTGGGACTGTTACTGTAACTACATGAAGCTGCATTCACTCTGCTTTACAAGGTTACTGGTTGAAACAAGAGAAATGGGCTGCCTAACTTTAAAAACTAGTCAGATCTAGGATTTCACATGGCATCAGCCTGAGAGCAGCCTACTTCTGGCAGACCTTTCCAGGCAACTTTCTAAAGAGGGAGGGAAAAAAAGTCAAAATACACAGAATTGCTAATGTGATTTGTCTTAAAAGGAAGCATGTGGGTGCAAATTTATGAAGCATACAGGTATTTGCTTTTTGGAAGAGGTTTTATTGTTAGACACTCTCCCCACCCGTTAAAGCTCTCAGAATAATCCTGATACAAAATAGGACAATCTATTAATTATCAAATAAACCCTTCACAGGATGGAAAACTCATTTTACATAAATCCTTATTAGCTGTATCTTCTCAGTGTAGCAGAACTTTACTTTTCATGTCTCTTGACAGCTCCCAGTTTGACAAAGGGAGCTTAGCTTCACTAAGAAAAGCAAATCCATTTTTTTGGGATTCCAATTAACACATTGACATTGTGTTATAGAGCTGGAGATGTATGAAATTATTCCCTGGGAGTTTACCACCACTGGAAAAGGTGATTGATTCTGCTACCTGGAGGAAGTAATAGATAATGTATTAAGTAACACAGAGATGGTTTGTTTTGTTCCCCCTAAGCAAAAGACAAATTCCATCTTCATTTTAATTTTTACATGAGAGGCAGCACCACACAGAGGCACAGCTGCAAAGCTCAAACTTCTGCTGCTCCATATTGGGACCCCAGTGAAGCAGAACATTAATCTGTACAGCAAACAAATGACTATCATTTACATAATTACATTTAGTCACAATTTATAACATATTCATAAGTGCATGAGTGAGAATGATGCATTTGCTGTGTAAGGGATAGAAATTGTGGATCAGCCTGGGCTTTGCCAGGACAGGAGGAGTAACAAAAATAAGTGATTTTCCAGTGTGTTAGAAAATTCACACTTGTGATTTTGAGTCCAGCTGTCCTTACCTGTACTTTCTGGTCTTTTTTGTACTAATGAGTTTTGTTTCTGTGAGTGACTGTGGGCTGAGGCTCTTTTGTGTAAACCTATGGTAATTCTTACAGTGATCTTTGGGGAAAAGGGCAAAAATGCGTCTTTCTCCAGAAATGTTTCCATTAACAACTCATTATTTACTTGAAAATGAAAGAGAGTGACTAGAAATCAAAGGGACTTCCCATAAATGTCTTTTATCTTTAACTATGGCCCCTATGATTACCATAGTTGCACTAAGCAAGAGATTAAATAGCAGAGAGTAAAGCTTTCATAAACTTTAAGTAAGCCCTCTTTCCCAGAAGAGTATCAAATAATAATCTCAGGCATGACTTTTATCCCTACCCACGTTTGCTTTCTCCATTCTAACATTTTTTTTCTCATTTTTCTTGGTTTTACCTCCTTTATTTAATGCTTTACTGTCCTTTTTTCCCCTCATAATTTTTACAACTCAAAAGGGAGGCAATTGTACCATCAAATTATAGAACTGGTAAAAATCCTGTAACAGTAGCTTATATCTCAGTCTCTATATTTCACATGTTTTCCTGTAATTCTGCCACTTTTTGAGCAATTGGACCACAATTTCCAAGATTTTTTTTGTTTTTAAATTCAATTTTTTCTCTGAGTTTGAGTTGTCACATAAATGTGTCACTCTGTAATTCTGAAGAACATACAACTGCAACTCAGATTTTTGAGAAAACAGAAAATTAGATGATATAAAAAGCATCTCATCTGATATAATAAATAAACCAAAAAGGCAACATTCCACTAAAACCAGTCTTTTGTTTTCTTCTGCAAATTAGAGCCCAGTCGGATAATTTTCTGTCCAGAAAGAATCAGTTTCCTAAAATCAGTATTTTTGTGTGTGTGTGGGGTGGGGTTTTTTGATTGTTTATTGGTTTGGTTTGGTTTGGTTTGGTTTTTTCCACCCAGCAACTTGCTGAGGGCTTATCACCCACTCAGAGAGCAGATCAATAGCACAGCCAGCAGTAGCAGGTTGGAGATTTTGCTCCTTTTTTCTGGTTTTGCCAGGACACTTGGCTGACAAAGTGCTTAGAGGTTGCATGTTCAGCTCTGGGGATCTGAAGGGCTCAGTAGCAAAGAAAAGGATGGAGTGACAAAGAGGTAACCCTTTAGTGAATGGAACTGCTCAGAAGGCTCAGGGATGAAGGAAAATGTCTTGGTTTAGGCTGTACATGATTTCACTCGTCCACTTTGCAAACCAGCAAAGAGCCTTAGATGCTGATCTATCCCCGGTGAGTAGTGCTGCATTTAAACACGAGGTGAGCTAAAGGGCTGACAGTTTTCCTTTTGAATCAAAACCTCAATCTAAATTCAGCTTTGGGAAGGCTGCCTGCCAGGAGTGCTAATATTCCTCCAACTCCAAGTTACTCATGTCTTCTCAGACTGTTGTGTTCGGAAGAGACACAGTCAAAGAAATCCCGAAGAGAGCTTTTAAATGCAATAACAATGTTCATTTCCAACTCCCACACACTTTATAAAAAATTAAATGTAATAGTTTCTAGAGTAATTCTCATGCAAATCTATTGCATTCTTCATAAAATCCAAGTAAATGCATCCCAGTTGCACTTCGCATGACCTCTGTGTTTTCAGAGATTTTGGATCCCAAAATCCCATAACTTTCATAACTTTTGCATTCCTAAGCCCTGGCTTTGGTTGGGGGTTTTTTTGGTTGGTGAGGGGTGTGTTGTTTTTTTGTTGTTTTTGTTGGTTTTTTTTGTTTGTTTGTTTTGGTTTTTTTTGGTTTTTTTTGTTTGGTTTGGTTTGGTTTGGTTTTTGTTTTTTGGGGGGGTTTTGTTTTGTAAAAAAGGGTATATTGTGAGAAGAAAAACTGCTTCTAAATATTTTAATTTTTTTTTAATCACACATCATGGAAATTAATTACAATTGGTGTACGTTTCAGGCTGCTGATATTGTGGGCTTCTTCTTTTCTAATCCAAGTATTCAATCGGTGGGGGAACATGAGAAAAGTTCTGTGACCTCTGGACTACTTCTGGCTTCAGCCTTTTTTGCTTAAATAAATCTTTTGCCTTTGTGCAACTCTTATTAACTATCTGGTAGCTCCCATGATATAATGTCGCTTTATGCAAAGCAGGACATTATTTTTCCTTTCAGTGGAGTGTCTTGTGTTGGTTTCTCTTGTGGTTAATCTCTGGCCAAAGGCAAGGAAGGAAGTGGTTCCACACTGAGTTACTGCAGTGTGCTGCAAATGAGGTTCCACTGAAGGATGTCACTTTCGTTAGGATGCTCCTAATTTATTCTTTTGTTTCTTTCTGATCTTGGGAACTGCAGGTCTTTATTTTGACTGGCCACCTGGCTGTGTGATGGACCAGGACAGCTGAAATTAGAACCATCAGAGAATAATGAAGATCATGAAAATTCAGACTAAGCTTTGAAGGCATGTTTTCCTTAATTTAGTTCTCAATGAGAGGTCAGATGACTCATGGCTTTCCTTTTTTTAATATTATCCCAAAAAGCCTCAGGCAAGTATTTTTAGAAGTCCAAACATTGTTAAAATTTATAAAGAAATGCATTGCAAAACATCTACTCTCTCTGGACTCAGTCCTTTTGGTCATATGTGACTGAAATGATACTTGATACAAAGGAACTAAACATTACAGAGATATGAGGGGCACCAATGGAAAATGTCAGGATTTAGAAAACAATACTCAAACAAGTGAAGATAATGAAAATGAGGTAGTGAAGGGTAAAAAAATACAATGCAGAAGGATGAAGGGGTGGGGAAGACATATCATCGAAAATATATAAAAGGCTTCTCAATATGGAGGAAGAAATCGATGGAGAGAAGAGTTGTATTGTAGAAATTGTTGTCTGAAAGAAATAGTAGAAATTTTATCACTGAAAATCCTTTTAGGGAGGGTTAGGTCGAGGTTTTTATGGGTTTAGGTCTTCAAAGAGGCAAGAGCAGTTGTTGGTTGCTGTAAAATTGGTTATTGCAGAAGCACATCAGTCTCAAAGAGTCCCAGGCTTAAAGTCCGTGCTAAAAGTTTTCTGGCAAAGAGTCCCGAATAGAAGCAGCTCCCTGGTATAAAGTCCTGAGCAGAGGCAGCAGCAGCAGCAGCTCTCTGGTACAGAGCCCTGAGCAGAGGCAGGAGCTCCCCAGTATTTCTTTTTCCTCTTCTCTTCTTCTTCTTCTTTTTCTTCTCCCATGTGGTAGTAGTGATGATGATGATGGTGGAGGAAGAGAGGGGGAGAGAGAGAGCTCTCACTCTAATGCATGGATTTTTATTTGTTAATTACCCAATGTCCTAAAAACACTATCCTAAAACATTTCTTCTAAACCTATTAGAATTCTAGTTCTATAGTACGAAAGTGGTGTTAATCCTTACGCATAACTTTTGCATGTGTCTCTATCTATTCACACAAATGGTTCTATCTGTTCTCTCTTAAAAATGTAAGTAATGTTCTTACTATGTTTTTTTAATGTTTTCATTATGTCTGGAGCTAAGTTTCTGAACTTTTTCCAAGGTTTATGCTTTGTACCAGATTCTAAGTCTTTTGCTCTTTTAAAGCACTTAAAACATACTCTTACTTACTTAAAACTTAAACTTCTACTTCATATCTATGTGACTTAATAATATTTCTACTCACTTAAAGCTAAAGCTTACACTTCTATTTCATGTCTGTGTGGCTTAATATACTTTAATTCCTCCACAGGTTTCAGTTCAATCTCTGCATTCTGATCTCTCTCTGAGGGACTCAGAGAGAGTTCTGTTTTACACACTCCAACAGGCCAGCAACTAACAAGGTTTTGAAATTACAGTCCTACAATTCATACATAACATACAGTTATGGATCCCTTTACCCCATGATAACAACTTCTTTTCTTTTGTCCTTGCATCAGGTGCTGCATCTCTGCCTGCGCTGTGCTTGGGCTCAGAAGTGTGGTGCAAATAAGACACATCATTATGAAAGGAAGAGGTATTATTGTGGATTCCATAAGCAATGGGAAAGGATCTAATGGGAATTGTTAAAATTTGTTTGTCTAAAATACCATTAGAGTTCCCCTCAGTACTGCCCTACTGTGAAATGTTTCCTTCAGAGAATCTTAGAACCATAGATTAAATAATTATACATATTTTTTGCTACTTCTTAGTTTAAGTAAGATTTTAAAAATAGGTAAATACTTTTTGGTGGGGGTAGTAGAAATTAGATATAATAGAGGCATATTCCAAATGATCAGTAACATTATAGCTTAATACTGGGAAGTGAGTTGTTTTACTATGTGTAGTAATGTGTTATTGGAAAATAGAGATGCCTTTCAGCATATGCTTGTGTCAATGAAATTGTATAAAGAAGATCCCTAATGCCAATAAACCTGATCATTTAGTGCTAATAAAAAGCTATGTTCTCATTTTTATTCACTCTGCAATTACTGAACTGTGTTTCGATAGGAAGCTGACAAGCCCCTTGGAAGCAATAAAATAGACAGGTTCTTGGAGATCACATTCCAACCCAGCCTTCTATGTCTCTATAACCTTTAACAGGTTTTAGAACCTATGGGATTTCTAACTGATTCTTGTAAAAATGATCCACAGTTGTGAGGATTAAATAACACTTGGGAAAAAACCTGTTCTCAATGCAAAAATGACCAGATCTGGAATGGTGGTAATATCTGTCAAAGACATAAGAGGAAAAGATGTAATGAAAACTTATTTTCTAGCCATTATGAAAGAGATCTCCATGCTGAAGAGACAGCATCTGTACTGCACAAGGGAAATCCAGACACATAATTTCCTTCTGTACACCAATATGCTCCAGCTCTGCCAAGAGCCACTCTGTGACACTTCGGGAGGATAAGAGTGAGAGGAGGAAGGAGAACATTGTTTTAAAGACTGCTTAAGAGAAATTAGTCTTCATTTCCTGATGACAAGGTAAATATTGTCTTGGGCAATTCCTAAAACCTAAAGTTTCTTAAAGTATCCCAGCAGCCTGATAATCAACTCACAGTTGCAACAAATACTGTGGGATGGCTTTTGGTTTTGTTTGTAGAATTTGGGACTTGGCAAAAATTAGTTAAAACCCCCAGTCATGAAAATGACCAGGAAAGGCTTACAGCTTCCTGTAAAGCTACTTTGGTAGGTGTGGTGCAGCAGAGAAAAAGAATGAGTCTACAACACAGCAGAGTGATTAATAATATCATGAGTCAGTCATAATTTATCCAAGTGCTGTGGCAAGTCCTTGCCTCTCAGACTGAAGCAGTCCAAGTTCAGCAAAGGATGTGAGCTGCTCATTAGTCAATGCAGAGTGAGTGTTAGCTTTATCAAATCTCTGGGAGTCATTTGGCAATTTTATAATCCAATCCAACGTGCTGCATGATGGCATCCAAGAGGAATTCTAGGAGCTTGCCTAGGCCTCCCTTTTTTGGAACCTTGAGGGAGAATAATCTGCTTTGCACATTTCTCTCAGCACTGTTGCAGTTGCACTTTTTGGTGTGGTTGTGGTGCCCATCTCAAAATCCAGGGCCCTTTTCCTCCAATTTGCACAAGTGGTTCAGATCATGCTTACTTTACAGCAGCCCTTGCTGTTTCCTTACCCCTATTCCACAGTTATATTCTAGCAAATAGAGGGCTATGGAAAATGAGTAGAACTTCAAAATTTACCCTGATAATTAAGTGCTGTCTATCTGTCCTACAATGACCCATGAAGAGAATCGGGCCTGATGGTTGTTCCTTTTAAAGCCCAGAGCGTGTCTGCCTCCCCTCAGAATGAAGTTACAATGTGATTATTGTGCTTGATGGCAGTCTAAAATTCAACTGTAAGAAATCCTGGCTTGTGCTGTGCAGCTTCAGTTAAGCCCTGGCCTGGCAGAGCTCAGGCCTCTGACCTGTTTCTATTTGTCCATCCAGTCTGTGCCCACCTCGGACACATCACAAAAAAACAACATATTCACCTCAGGATCAGTTTCCCTTTGTTGTCTTTTGACTTCAGACTCTGCCCATATCCTGCTCTCTATATTGAAATATTTCCATTTCACATCCTAGTACTGAGAAGGCACGTGAATTATTCAAGGAACAGGTGTATGCAGTTGGAGTAATCACAAAACTCTTCAGAAGTGGAATACCCTTTTTTATTTCTTTGAGTTTCAGTAAACTCTAAAAAAGATCTTTTCTAACAAGCTGGCAAAAATCTGTGCATCATTGAAAGAAAGCAGTAATTCAGCAACAGTATGATGATACAAATTAGAAGTTATCTTTCATAGTACATTACAAACTTTCGTAATTACAAATTTCATAGTAAATTATGAACTTCAAAGGTCACATGACAGACTGATGGAAGATGATAGGGTGTATTAAAGGAAATGTTTACTGCTGTGGAGGCCCGTATCTCTTCTCATCTCTGAGGCTTTCTTCCACCCCAACACACAGTAATTACCATTTTCACAAAGTCCAGCTTATTAGAGCATCTGAATGTGTCAGGGCAATGGAGGGCACATTGCAGCTGAAAGATCAGTGAGAAAACAGCTTCCCAGGAAAAGTACCCTGTAATTGAAAAGAATGACTAGTTATAAATTAATAATTTGCCTTCCCTGGAAATTACTGGGTATGATTACACTTCAGGCCTGTAGTCATTCCACTTGCTGTTGGCTAACATTTAATGTTTGCACACCATGATCCCATTAAACCAGAAAAAAACCTGACAGCAGGCTCCTGTGATGCTACTTGCTGTGCTTTTCAGAAAGGGGATGGCCAGGCTCGTATGGAAATCAGTTTTGAATATTGGAAAAAGATGGATCTTTGCATGACTCACTACCTTTTTTTTTTTTTGCATGTGGGCAATAAATTGAATCAGTAAAAAACAAATCTGAGCCAGTGTGCCTGTCCAAGTGTCAGGATAAGCTGAGATCATTATAGTTTCTCTTGAGTTCCACAGAAATGGTAAAGTGGGCATATTTCCTTGGGGCATCGCCTGGAGATTATCAGTGAAAGCTTTGCCAGGTCTCCACAGCACTGGGCAGTTTGAGATGCTGTCTTTAAGGCACTCTTTGACTCTTTTACACTCTGAAGCTCAATATCCATCTAGTTTTTGTTGCCAGAGGTCTGGAGACAGACATGGTGCAGTAACTTCTCAACCTTGAAGCTGTTATCCTAACCCTCCCCCTCATTTCCAAACTCTCAGTGCCTTTTGTAAGACAGCACTATGAGCTACAATAAAAATGCTTCACTGCTCAGCAGACTTTGGGAAAACTCAGCAGTGAAGGTGTAGTGTGTCTGTCCTTGAAGCAGATGCTGCCTTTAGTATGGAAAGGAAATGGAAGCTTCCATTAGATATTTGTTTCCCTGCTTTTCCCATAGGGCACCAAGCCCTCTGCCAACACAAGGGAGTTAGAAATAGAGAAGGTGGATTAAAGGCTTCTATACACATGCTGCAGGAACTTCTTCAGGACTTAGTTTGCACCAATGGAAATCCCAGAAGTCCAGTGACAGTTCAGTATGGTTGGCATACCTTATTGACATTATGACCTCTCAATAAAGAGGTTTATATAACCAAGGACTGTAATTACATTTAAATTTACTAATGCACAATAGGTTGCAAAACCACTGTTTTAAACTTCAGGGCCTGCAAGCTGAAACAAAATTCAAAGTAGAAGCAATTTCAGCTGAAGGGGCATCTTTCTTGGGAGTCAATGCACCAAGGAAGAGGCAGCAATGCTCTCTCCTAGAGGTTTCTGAACAAGAGAGGAAGAGATGCTTTGGCTGATTAGAGGCTATTCTGCTCACTGTGGGAGGAAAGTGTGCTGCCTCAGACTGATGTTTAGTTGCAAGGACAGTGTGACCCAGTCTAATCTCAAGTCTATAAACCTTTTATCTGTACAAGAATGCTTGGTGCTGAATCATAGAAAAAAATAGAATGGTTTGGGCTAGAAGGGAACTTAAAGATCATCTGATTCCAACCCTGCTGCTATGGGCAGGGAACCTTCCACAAGCTTCACTGCCAAGGGAGGAAAGGAATGCACAAAGCATTGACCAACCAGTGCAAATGTGGAGGTCCAGGGAACCCTCATTTGTCAAGTGAGCTTTCATTGACTGAGCAGAGCCCAGATTCCCCCAAGGAATTTTGTCAACAGTGCTTGAAAACATATCTCCAAATCCTGCCGTGTGTTTCCTCCAGAGCTGAGTGCAGAACCTTTGCCACCTTGCCTCTGCTGTGCTGGGAGCATGGCCAGCAAGACAGGGAGGCATTTAGTTTAAATATTTCTCTGCAAACTAGATTCATTAAAAATGCTTCTCAAAGCACCTTCCCCTGCTTGCCTTGCTGTAGCTGAAGCCATCAAACTGCTGCATCAAGCTGTGGCACAGCCAAAACTCTCATTCAAAACCCTGTTGGCCTGGCACAGAGCATGGCTTTCTGTTGCTACCTACCCAGTGGTGCTGCTTTACATCCCACCTGCTTCCCAGGAGGATTTCCAATGAATTCTTCACCACCTTCCTGCAGGCATCAGCACAGAAACAGCCTCTGATTTTTCTCAGACTTATATTTTTGAGGAATCAGAGGTGAATATTGCAATGTGGCTTGGGTACCTGGGCAGCCAATACTGCTTCTCACCTCTGTGCAGATGAACCTCTGAAGGAACATGTATACATACCCATGTAGATGCTGCCTGTCTGCTCATCTTCTGCTGGAAAATTGGATAAAAACTCTTGGCTCTGACTTGGAGCACATCAGTAAGTGAGAGTGAGCTCTCCCTGGACAGCCTTACCCTTTTGCACACTCAGCTGTACATGAAATGCATAGATATTCTAGCAGTGTAACCAGCTTCCATCCCCAGCCCATCAAAAGGCTTTTGTTTAAGGAACTTGCTGTTTCTCTTTCTTCCACTACTAGCAAGGCTCAAGGATATGCAATAAGGGGCAATCTATCTGCAGTAATAGCAGGAACCTCTGTTGAAGCTGGTCCTTTCCTTCATTACCTTCTGCTGAAGCTCTGATGAGTAAGACTTAACTACCAACTCCATAAAAGTTTGTATTTTTTTCTTTTTTCCCCTCTCCTCCATTATCTCTCACACATTGAAGTGAAGCTGTGCTGAAAGTTATTTTGGGGAAAAAATTTTCAATATTTCTATACTTTCCACTAAATGTGAAGGGATTCTTAAGATTAAAAACCTAGTTTATTACTTTAGATTATTCCTGTTCCTAATGGTTTCCTTTTTGCCCTCAGCATCCCAAATGCTATTGCTTAGAAAGGTCTTTGACTAGATATCCAATTGTATTATAACATTAATTTCTCATTTTTAACCAGTAGTTTGCTAATTAAGTAAATACATCTCATAAAAAGCATAGAAATGTGTCTGGTATAAAACTGATAAACAGACATATTCTATTGAGCAGCACCCACTCCCTGTGTACACAGTCCTTTCTTGCAGACCTGGGCAAACTTTAAGACTTTGGACCTGTATTGTGATGCAGACTTCTAGTATCTTTTGTGTGTTTTTAAGATAATTCTTTCCTCTTGAAAGCCTTTCCCTGCTTATCTGTTAACTTTTTTTCTTATATATATTGTATTTATTTAATTGCCAATCCATATTTATAATTTTGCTTCTGTTTTCATTATTTACTACATTAGCAGCTGCTTGGTTAAAATAATCCCACACATCAATGTGCAAGTCAAAATATTCAAGTGAAAATGCAGCTCAGATTTTATCTATTTATGTTATGAAGAATTAAGCCTTGAAGGCAGGAGGTAAACTATTTGAGTAGGTTACTTAATCATTGTCTCCTAAATATAATTAACACATGGCAGTTAACTTCTATGGTCAATTTTTAGTGCTAGAAGATCAGTGTTAGCAAAACTGGAGCTTTGTCTTGAAAAATCTCTTTCCAGTTACTCTGTAATGACTCTGGATTGCATCATCCCACTTTTCTTATGCTCAAGAAACCAAGTTTGAGCCAGATCACCAGATAAAATAATACAGACTTCCTTGCTGGACACCTTAGAAAGATATAGTGGGTGATTACAAATATTTATTGTTGAAATTTCTCCTGACCTTCTGTTGATCACTCTCTGCAATCATTCTAACACAGATAAAATCTCTATTGTCCATGTGCCATTTGAGTGATAAAGCAGGCTCCCCTTGGCTGCAGGGCACACAGTGGATTTTATTTCTGGGATTTCTTTCTAATCTCATTTTAGTTTTCTTTCACACTCTTAGCTTGCATTGTGTTAAACTCTACTGAGAAATTCTTTAAACACAAACAAAAGTTCTGTGCCTTTCTTTTACAAAAAAAAAAAGTATATATAAATGTATATATATTTTAACAGGTGTTGTGGTGTCATGGGGC